>JARBWK010000015.1:3640208-3674364 GCA_030556195.1 Anolis apletophallus
AGTTTGTAAACTCCAGGAACACAACCCAACTCAACAAAGACGTATGGGCTTCCTACGAACAAGAGGTTGTTTTCAGACAAGTATCCCCTTTCTCCCACCTTCGAGGAAGGTGATGGATCACATTACTGTTTGTAAGAAGATCGGTTGGGTTTCTTTGGAGGGGGAAAAAGATATCGTTACTTATGTGTTTAACAGATGCATAAGCTTAGCTCAGTGTTTCCCAACCTTTTTTGAGCCGCGGCACACTTTTTACATTTCCGAAATCCTGGGGCACACCACCAACCAAAATGACACAAAATGACACTCTAACACAGTCATACATATAGTTGACATGTTTTTGAATGTATTTATACACTCAGTGAGAAACCTGGGCCTGTTTCGATGAACACAACATAGATATCCTGGCAGGAATGGCAGAAAGACACACACTTCCCACACAGCACTCCCATAACCAAGAGAAAATGCTAAAAGAGTTTGGTGGGCATTGACCTTGAGTTTTGGAGTTGTAGTTCACCTATATCCAGAGAGCACTGTGGATTCAAACAATGTTGGATCAGGACCAAACTTGGCATGAATACTCAATATGCCCAAATGTGAACACAGATGGGGTTTGGGGGGAAATAGACCTTGACATTTGGGAGTTACAGTTTCTGGGATTTATAGTTAACACACAATCAAAGAGCATCCTGAACTCTTGCAACAATGGAATTGAACCAAACTTGGCCTATTGAACTCTCATTACCAACAGAAAGTACTGAAAGGGTTTGCTTGGGAATTCAAACAATGTTCGATCAGGACCAAACTTGGCATGAATACTCAATATGCCCAAATATGAACGCACAGATGGAGTTCAGGGGAAATAGACCTTGACATTTGGGAGTTGTAGTTGCTGGGATTTATAGTTCCCCTACAATCAAAGAGCATTGCGGACCCCACCAATGATAGAACTGGGCCAAACTTCCCACACAGAACCCCCAGGAGGCAAGAAGAGGTCTCTACATGGGGAAAAGGAGGCGGGCCTTCCCAATGCATGGAGAGGGAGAGACCAAGTAGACAACGGGTGGGGATGGGGGTGGTTGTAATTTTGTGCCTTTATCGAGGTAGGTTTCTGTAGCAACCCAGTTCTCTTTTGTGCCTGGGGGGCAGGGGGCAACACCGGGGGTCCCACTTGCATTGGAGCCAGCCGCAGCTGATGAGGACATGGAGGAAGGGGTTAATGAGTTAGCGGGGCCTTCCTCTCCCAAAGAGAGCTTGGCCTGGGATGATGGATGGCCTGACGGCTACAATAACTGGGAAGGTCAGGAGGATTCTGAAAGTGTTGATAGTGACGATTGTTATGAGAAGCCAGGTGGTTTCGGGTCGCAGGAGAGAATCAGGGAAACAGTGGAGGATGAGCCCATGGCAGCTGAAAGGGAGTTTGGCTCTCATGAAGATAGCGAACCAGGTGCTGGGAGGCAAGGACGGGGCTTCGATAGGCGAGAGAGCATCGAGTCCAGCAGGAGGGGTTGGCACCGCAGCCTAGAGCAGGGGTGCTCATTATGGTGATCGGGAGCACCTAGGTGATCTTCGGCCCTCTTCCAGGTGATCTTTGGGTCTCACCAGCCAGATGGCGCGCTCCTGCCATGCTTGGCCGCGACGTGCGCCTCCCGCCGCCGCCTTTGCGGGGCTTCTTTTGCCAAAATGAGGCTTTAGTGGGCGGGCCCTGGCGCTCATCTTGCCATGCACGGTGTGGTGACATGACTGCCCATTGGTTGCTGCTGGGGGGGGGGAGCAAGGCGAAGGCACGCACACTGATAGGATGTGAGGCTGTGGAAGGGATGTGTGTGTGTGTGAGAGAGAGAGCCAAGGAGAGAAGAAAGAACCGAGGAGAACTTTTTCGGATCCTTTTGGCAGGCAGGCAGGCGGGCGCTGGAAGGAGAGAGGGAGAGAGAGAAAGGCGAAGGAGGCCGGGCTAAGTGGGCAAAGCCAAGCAAGCCCCGCCGCAAACCCTGCTGCTGCCCCTCGGGACTCCCATTCCAAGCCGAGACCTGGGTGAGAGAGCTGTGTGGGGCTGCTTTCTTTCCTTGGTTGGGGGCAAGGAGGGAGCTCCGCCGTGTTCCTGGGGCTGAACCCGAGGAGGGGGGGGGGCTGCGGGGATGGAGACTTCACTTGCTGCTGCTGCTGCTTGTGCTCTTGCCGCCTTTCTCCGCCTTGCCCTCCCTCGCCCTCGAAGGAGAAAGGCGGCGAGGGCCCACGGGGGGGGGAGAGAGAGAGAGAGAGAGAGGGTGGCTCTTCAGAGCCGGCTAGGAAGATCTACCCTCTCCCTCTCCCCCGTGGGCATGGACTGCCACCAGTGGGAGGGGTCCTCCTTCCTGCCAGCTGTCCCCTTAGGTGTCCTTTCTGAGTGATACCCTCGAAAGGAAGGAAGGAGCGGGCCCCCCGCTGCATCTGTCACTTTGGGGAAGCACCTCTTCCACTCTTCCTTCTCCTGCCCAGGTAAGGAAGCCTCAAGGGAGGAGGGAGGGGGGAGGCTACCGTGGGTCCCTCTCTGGGTCGAGTTTCCCGGCCCAGGCAGCAGCCAGGCAGCCCCTCTTCCCAGCCCCGTGCCTTCCGAGCCGCCGCCGAAGCCATATCTAGCCGGAGCGCTGGCGGGTGCGCCTATACATACCTTCCTGCTGTGTGCGTGAGAGGGGCCTGCTGTGCACGCAAGAAGCAGGATGGGATGGGGACTTCCTGCTGCGTGAAAGCACGCAGCAGGAAGGAGGAAGGCAACGAAGACATTAAGAGAGAGCGCATGTGCAGGCAAAGAGGATCCACTTCCCGGGTGCGCACGGTGGCGAGTTCGTGGGCAGGCAAGAAAGAAGCCCTGCGCGGACGGAAGACTGCAGTAGGAGCGTGTGCGCGCACGCTCACATGCACAACAGGTGATCTTTTCAACTTGATTGTTCATATAGTAGCTCGCATGATGAAAAAGTGTGGGCACCCCTGGCCTAGAGCACCAGAGAAGTGCGAGATCCCGTAGTACAGATTGGCGCAGAAGCCTAGAGCATCGGGGGCCTCGCCAAGGGGAGGAACGGATCCTCAGTAGCTCGGCCACTTCTATTCTAAGCGGAGTGAAGTGAGCGAAGGACCACGGAGCCAAGTTGCCGGCTCGTGCCTTGCCAAGAAGTTTCTTGGGCCCTGTGAACTTTGTCTTGTTCCTTTGCCAAGCCTTTTGCCAAGCCTTTGCCAAGCTATTGGATTTGGATTACTACGGACTCTTTCCTTTGGATTGAACTTTTCAATATTTTATGGACAATTACCTTTTCACTAGTTCTTTATTATTCAATAAATAGTTAGCTGATTACCGTCTCTGTGTGTGTGATTAAGGGGCCGGCCAAGTCCTTGCATCGTGACAGTTTCTTAGGGTTTTTATACTTCAACACACTAGACTCTCCCACCCCTCCCCGGTTCCAATTTCCCACAGCACACCTGATGATCGCTCACGGCACACTAGTGTGCCCCGGCACACTGGTTGGGAAACACTGGCTTAGCTGATGGATCAACCTCCATTATCTCCCTTTCACCATCTATTGCACATACTCAATGGGGATAATATATTCTGCTTGCATAATTAAGAAGGAACTCTCCTGGAGGAGAGCAAAGCTCGTCGAATACTAGATTCCCATTATGGTTTCTCTCCTTTGTGGAGAGATAAAGCAGGGTATAAATAAACATAATAATAGTAATAATTAACCCAATGTCCATGGGAAGCCCACAAGGAAGATTGCAATAGCAACCTCCCATATGCCCTTCACTCACTTCTATTGAGAGGCATACCACCTCTGATACCTGAACCACTATATAGCCAGTAGCCAACCATAAGACCTCATAGTCTAACACAGGGCTGTCCAACTTCTACTGGCCCAGGGGCCTGAATTCCAGTCACTGATGACCTGGGGGGGCGTAGGGTCTGCCCCAGCTCCGCCCCCGCCCCGCCCCTGCATGCATACAGTCAAATATAATTTTTTCTGAGATAAAATGCAGGGATAAGATATTAAATTATTTTAATTTAATATTAAATATATTTTAATTTAATATTAAATATATTTAATTCCATCCTCCCCTCTCCCCTTATTTTAATTTAATATTAAATATATTTAATTCCATCCTCCCCTCCCCCTTATTTTAATTTAATATTAAATATATTTAATTCCATCCTCCCTCCCCTTATTTTAATTTAATATTAAATATATTTAATTCCATCCTCCCTCTCCCCTTATTTTAATTTATTATTAAGTATATTTAATTCCATCCTCCCTCTCCCCTTATTTTAATTTAATATTAAATATATTTAATTATATCCTCCCCTCCCCCTTATTTTAATTTAATGTTAAATATATTTAATTCTATCCTCCCCTCCCCCTTATTTTAATTTAATGTTAAATATATTTAATTCCATCCTCCCCTCCCCCTTATTTTAATTTAATATTAAATATATTTAATTCCATCCTCCCCCCTTATTTTAATTTAATATTAAATATATTTAATTCCATCCTCCCCTCTCCCCTTATTTTAATTTAATATTAAATATATTTAATTCCATCCTCCTCCCCTTATTTTAATTTAATATTAAACATATTTAATTCCATCCTCCCTCCCCTTTGTATCCCATCTCCCCCTTATTTCATCTTTAAATATATTTAATTTTATATTTAATACATGAGGGGAGATGGGGGGGGAATGAGGAGCCCCTGAGGAGCCCCTGCTTCGCCTATCTTTTCCAAACGCGCAGGATCCAGGAGTACCCGGACGACGAGAGAGGCGACGACCGACTGAGTCGAAGAATGTCCTAATCGCGTCTGTGGGCCTCAGCGATCCAGTAGTAGAGTAGCCGAAGAGTATCACGAGAATACACAATCCACACGGGATTTCGCTGTCAACGCCGGCGTGATCTCGCGTTGACAGCGAAATCCCGTGTGGATTGCATATTCTCGCAATACTTGCTCCGAACCCAGAAGTAGGGTTTTTTAAAAAAATATTATTATTTATTTTATTTTTCAATTTTTATTTTTTATTTAAAAGCTTAGGGGGCCGGAGGGAAGGGGCTGGGAGGCCGTATATGGCCCCCAGGCCGCCAGTTGGACAGCCCTGGTCTAACACAGTCAACAGAGCAGTGGAAAAACATACATTATAAAAATTGTAGCAAGGGGATATTTATATTGTTGGCGTCCAGGCCCAGATTAACCCCCTTTGGCGCCCTAGGCCACACTTTGGAATTACGCCCCCAAGCCAACCACTAGCGCACCCCCCCACTTCCTCACGGCGCCTCATGCCCTCCTTCCTTGAGTCAAGGAAGGAGGGTGCGAGGAGGAGAAGGCAGAGGGAAACCCCACTCTTGGGGCCGCTGCCGGGCATGCGCAGCAGGAGGGCGCGAGTGCCTCTGCCTCCTCCGCCATGTTCCTGGGTGCCGTGCATGCCCGGCAGCAGCCCCAGGGGTGGGGCTCCCTCCGCCTCCTCCTCCTCGCGCCCTCCTCCCTTGACTCAAGGAAGGAGGGCGCGCCGCGAGGAGGAGGAGGGAGAGCGCTGCAAGGGGGTGGGAGAGGAGGGAATGGCGCCCCCCTCGCCATCACCCCCGCCCCCTTGTCAAGGAAGGAGGGCACAAGGAGGAGTTGGCGGAGGGAAGCCCTGCTCCCGGGGCCGCTGCCGGGCATGCGCGGTACCCAGGAACATGGCGGAGGAGGCAAAGGCAGTCGTGCCCTCTTGCTGCGCAGGCCCGGCAGCGACCCTGGGGGCGAGGCTTCCCTCCTCCTTGAGTCAAGGAAGGAGGGCACGAGGAGGAGGGAAGCCGTGATCCTGGGGCTGCTGCCAGGCATGCGCAGCGGGAGGGCGCGAGCGCCTCTGCCTCCGCCATGTTCCTGGGTGCCGCGCATGCCCGGCAGTGGCCCCGGGGGCTTCCCTCCGCCTCCTCCTCCTCGCACCCTCCTTCCTTGACAAGGGGGCGGGGCGATGGTGAGGGGGGGTGCCATTCCCTCTTCTCCCACCCCCTCGCAGCACTTTCCCTCCGCACTCCCCCAAGAGAGAGAGAGAGAGAGTCATCTCCATGCCTCACGTTGCGGTTTTGTTTCAACATTTTTTTTCGTCCATGTGAACTGTGCCCCCTTGGCTTGTGCCCCAAGGCCATGGCCTAGGGTGGCCTTATGGGTAATCCGGGCCTGTTGGCATCTCCATCAGTGCCAGCGACGAATCTTCACAAACCTATTGCAATTGGTAAAAACTTTGTCAATGCTAGAACTGCAAAAGGTAGCGGTAGTAATGAGAACTGTGTTGCTACATCCTTAAGACAACAAACACACATGCTATGACTCCATACAACTATTTGTTGGTAGTCATAGAGTTTGGTATCCAAAAGACCTATGGTTTGGTGCTATTTCCCCCAGGCCCGGATTACCCATAAGGCCAACCTAGGCCATGGCCTAGGGGCGCAAGCCAAGGAGGGCGCAGATCATGGACAAAAAAAAAGTTGAAACAAATAAAAACTTCCGTAGCCTTCTCCCTTCTCAGTCTCCTCCTTCCGGAAAGGGGTGGTTTCCCTTTAGGAGCACGGCATCCAGCCTGCAATCTCCTCCCCTCCCCCCCCAAACTCGGGAGGGATGTGGGGGTGGCAGGGACACTCTGCATGGCTATAGCCATGAGGAGCTCGTTTGCCAATCTCCCCCCCCCCCCTGAACTCGGGAGGGACGGCGGGGGGGGGGGGAGTGGCAGAGGCGCCCTGCATGGCTATAGCCATGAGGAGCCCCTTTGCCAATCTCCTTCCCCCGGAAGGGACAGGGGGAAAGAGGCTTCCTTGCTGCGGAGCCCGCCCCCCTGCCCGCCTGCCTTCCTGCTGCCTGATTTCCTGGCCAGGAGGTAAGAAACATAATTATTATTATTTATTTATTTATTTATTTGTTCGATTTTGTATACCGCTCCTCCCTGCAGGCTCGGGGCGGTTCACATAACATACATAAAACAACAGTGTACATAAAATTTTAAAATTGCATAAAATTCGTATAAAACAATGGTCAGACAGGCGGATTAATATCCGGGCTTCAATTAAAGGCAAGCCTAAAAAGAGTGGTCTTGCATGCCCTCCGGAAGGGAATGAGCTCTGTAATCGCGTGAACGTCATCCGGAAGTGTGTTCCACAATACCGGGGCCGCTGCTGAAAAAGCTCGTTGCCTTGTTATAGAAAGGTGACAAGAGCGGGCTGATGGTACAGTTAGCAGGTTTTGCTCCTCTGAGCATAGTGATCTCGGGGGAACATACGGGGTAAGGCGGTCCCTCAGGTACACTGGCCCCAGACCGTGCAAGGCCTTAAAGGTCAAAACCAGCATCTTGAAGCAGGGCCGTAGCCAGGATTTTTGATCGGGGGGGGCTGAGTTTGGTTCGGGGGCTGAGACTGGGTGGGAGATGGTCTACCCTAGCAAACTTTTTATATTGTTATCCCAATAACCCCATTAATGTGGGATATAATGAGCATGGTGATCAGATCATGATATGAATAAACATAACAGTTTAAATAATGTACCAGTACGGCCTTTTCGTGGACCACCCTGAGAATTTCGGGGGGGGGCTGAAGCCCCCTTAGCCCCCCCCTGGCTACATGCCTGTCTTGAAGACAATTCGGTACTCAATTGGTAGCCAGTGCAATTGCCGCAGGATGGGAGTGATATGCTCTCTCACCGGTGCTCCCACCAGTAAGCGAGCGGCAGCATTTTGCACTAGCTTGAGTTTCTGGATTGTCGACAAGGGAAGGCCAACATAGAGGGCGTTACAGTAGTCTAGCCTTGAGATGACCGTCGCTTGGATCACCGTGGCCAGGTCGTCCCTGGATAGGTAGGGTGCCAGTCGCCTAGCCTGTCGTAGATGGAAGAATGATGTTTTGCTAACCATGGAGACCTAGGACCCATGGTTACCAAAACATCATGCTCGCCTTCCATCTACGACAGGCACTCATCCAGATGTTTTGCTGTCCAGGGTCTCCATGGACCTTCAGCAATGGGTCCAGCTGGCCTCAAACTTTTACCAAAGGCGATGGGCTTAACTGCCGTCCATTCTCAGCCATCCAGGGTAGGCATTTTGATTCGGCACTCATCCAGCCCACAGTGATCGGGCCACAGAAACCTCCGTATTTCCAATGGATTGGGATATAATGAGCATGGTGTAGATCATGATATGAATAAACATAACAGTTTAAATAATGTAGGCATTGATGGAAACCCTGGGTACGGTGTCCGGCCTTAGCCCCCCTGGCTACATGCCTGACTAGCTGGGTGTCATCAGCGTACTGATAACACTCCAGACCAAAATCGCGAACCAGCTTATTTTAAGGCCATTCCATAATGAGAATCCTACAGAGACCAAGTGGGTTTTGGGAAAGATATTGCCCTCTCGAAAGAGTTCTGCTTCTTCCTAGCTGAGTACGAACCTTTCCTAAGCTAGGTCTCTTTCTTCCTCCAGTTGCTCCTTGCCTTACCCCCTCAACGGATCCCTCTCCTCCGCCCTTACACACACACATACACAGATTGACCGGCCTCTAAGGCTTGCCGCTGTGTTAAATTACGATCCCTGGGCTTTGGGGTGGGAACAATCAATCAGGATACCTGGGGTAGTGTGTAATATGTCTGCTCTTGGCAGCAGGGGGGCAATGCCCCTGCCTGTGGTCTCCCAGTAGGTTAAATAAATATGATACCAGAAGACCAAACCAAGAGGATCAGATGGCAGCCTCAGTCAGCTGTTGATAAAAATACAATCTTCCTTTCATACATGCTGGGAAAGTTATTTAACACTTAAAAGAGAGAGAGAGAGAGAGAGAGAGAGAGAGAGAGAGGAGGAGGGAACATATACCAGTGTTTCCCTCTCTGCCTTTCTTTTAGGTGAATGGAAAGGGGTCCTTTGGAAGCAGGCATGTAGCCAGGGGGGGGCTTAGGGGGCTTCAGCCCCCCCCCCCCTGAAATTCTCAGGGTGGTCCACGAGAAGGCCTTACTGGTACATTATTTAAACTGTTATGTGCATTTATATCATGATCTAATCACCATGCTCATTATATCCCACGTTCATGGGGTTATTGGGATAACAATACAAAAGGTTTGCTAGGGTAGACCCTCTTCCACCCAGTCTCAGCCCCCGAACCAAATTCACCCCCCGAATCAAAATCCTGGCTACGGCCCTGCTTGGAAGCATTTCATGTTGCTGTTTTTGCTTGCCATCAAGTCAGCCAGGCCCGGATTACCCATAAGGCCACCCTAGGCCATGGCCTAGGGTGGCACCTTTGTGGGGAGGGCAGCAGATTCGGACCCCCCAAAAAGGTTTTTAAAAATTCGGAAAAAAATTCAAAAAAATGGGGGGGGGGAGCGCATGCGCGCGGTGACGAAAGCGCCCCCTCCCTGCTGCTCACGCCAGCCCCACCCCTCTTCCTTCAGTCAGTGAAGGGAGAGGGGCGGGGCTGGCATGAGCAGCGAGGAGGGGGCCTAGGACTTCCCTCCGCCCCCTCCTGACGCGAGAGAGAGGAGGGGGCGGAGGGAAGTCCCGGCGCCACCCCCTCCTCGCTGCTCAGTCAGTGAAGGAAGAGGGGTGGGGCCAGCACGAGCACAGAGGCACCCTTGCAAGCGGCCCCGCCCCCAGTAAGCCCCCCCGCAAGCGGCCCCGCCCCCCCGGAGCGGGGGCAGCGCTTCAAGAGTGTGGCCCAGGGTGCCACAATCGCGTAATCCAGGCCTGAAGTCAGCTTCGATTTATGGTGACCATATGGATGACAGGCCTCCATCAGTGACCATCTAAAGCAGTGTTTCCCAACCAGTGTGGCGTGGCACACTAGTGTGCTGTGAGCGATCATCAGGTGTGACGTGGGAAATTGGAACCTCCAATACCTTTTCTTCCCCCTCCTGCCGAACACTTTTTCGTCTCCACTCGGGCTCCCTTCTTCCCAGCCTCGGTCTGCTCGCTTTGCTCACTTTGCTCACGCTGCCGCTTCTGCGGGAGGGGGAAGGGAGGAAGACGTGACTCGTGCGAGCGCTACTGCGCAGACTCGCCCCACGTCTTCCTCCCTCCCCTCTTCAGTGCTCTCTGGATATAGGTGAACTACAACTCCAAAACTCAAGGTCAATGCCCACCAAAATCTTAGAGTATTTTCTCTTGGTTATGGGAGTTCTGTGTGGGATGTTTGGTTCCATTCCATCATTGGTGGAGTTCAGAATGCTCTTTGATTGCGGGTGAACTATAACTCCCAGCTGTTGAGCAAGACCTTCGTGTGTGTCTTTCGGCCATTCCTGCCAGGATATCTATGTTGTGTTCATCGAAACAGGCCCAGGTTTCACACTGAGTGTATAAATACATTTAAAAACTTATTAACTATATATATTACTGTGTTAGAGTGTCATTTTGTGTCATTTTGGTTGGTGGTGTGCCTCAGGATTGTGTCAATGTAAAAATGTGCCGCGGCTCAAAAAAGGTTGAAAAACACTGATCTAAAGCCTGGCAAACATAAGGCACTTGTTTCCTTGCATCTACCATCATCTGGTGATATGTTTTTCCACCCTATCTTCCTCCTGTCATCCTTTCCAATGAGTCATATGGAGTCATGATATGTCCAAAGTATGAGAGGGTCTGCTAAGTCATGTTGGCTTCTCTCAAATCGGTCTGTTTGAGTTTCTCGGTCACCTTATTTATTTATTTATTTCTCACCCCGCAGGGGACTCAGAGCAGATTACAATGTGCATTAGGCATGTTTTAGAATCCTAAAATCGGGATTCTAAAATCAAATGGGGGGGGGGTTATTAGTATATCAAAGACTTACAAAAAAATTCCCAAAAATTTCGGAAATGTAACTTAATTACTTACGAAATTCGTTAGTAGTTCTAAAGTAGGCAAAGCAGGGAAACAGGACTGATACTGTTTTAAACACAGGCAAATCAAGGGGCAACATTTCCCTTGGTTTCCTTGCTGGGAGATATAAAGCATTAATATATTATTATTATTAATATTATTAAAGGACAGGGTTCCTTTGCAGGGACACATATAATGCATTAATATATTATTATTATTATTATTAAATAAATGCCTAGGCCTACCTCTGGTGCAGGCCTTGCTAATCTGTAGAGTTCTCCTCACTCCAGTATTTTCCCCCTTCAGTTTTACCATAGCAGTCTAGGACCTCCGTTGGAACTCTATGGCTTTTCTTCATTCTGAACTCTTCCTTCTCCTCTCCGTGCTCTTTTCACTCCTGCTGCCCTTCTCTCAGCAGTTCTTATGTCCTCCTACTCTGTCCTTCTACCTAAACCCCCGTCCTGGCGGTTTAAATCGCTTTTTGTCAGTCCTCCAGCCCCTCTAGGAGTCCCGATTTCGGGCTCTCTATGGTTTCCGGCTCCCTTTTCACTTCCTGGAGGAGGCCTTCCACTCTAATTAGGCTTCAAGCATGGAAAGGCCCCGATTTCACTGTGAGTTATGTCTGCAAAGCTATTTTGGAGGGGGGAAATGTTCCTGTTGGGGGACATCCGAAATATTTAATAATCTAACGAAATTTTGGGCCCAGGGGTGCGTAAAAGAAAGTCCACTTCCGGGATTGGCCTTGCGATCCGTATAAACTTGAAAGGCCCATTACATACGATTTCTTTTAATTTCCGTTTCATTTTTCTCATGCCTAATGTGCATATACATGACCAACATTCAATGCCATAGACACACAACATATTTATTTATTTATTTGTTTATTTATTGACAACATTTATATGCCACCCTTCTCACCCCGAAGGGGGCTCAGAGCGGCTTACAAGTCATAGCTACGTAAAACATACTATATTATTAGCATAACGCTAATACATCATTCATAATATTAGTATTATAAAATATTACTAGCTGTGCCCTATTTAGGAGATGCGAGAAAGTCTGAGTATGTCAGGGTTGGAAATGATGTGTTGTGTGGGTAGGAATTTGCTGGAGAATTGCTCCCTCAGAGTTTGGTTTTGGCAGTTTAACCCTCAAACACCAACTGAAATCTCTCAGCATTCTATTCTAGCCTTGGATGGCTCTTGCCAGCGTTGCTATGGTTACAGCAGTTATGCAAATCCGCCCTTATTGGCAGCCAATCATGTTGATCAGAATGTAGAGGCTGGGTGAGTCTTTGGCTGCCCCGGAGGATGCTGGTAAATGTAGTTTTATTTTTACTCGTTGTTTTGGGGGCCTTTTAGGTTTTGGGGGGGAAGTTTCTTTGCTACAAAGGTACGTGTTTCTGCGTTGTATGGTTTCTTTGTTTGAGGCAGGCATGTAGCCGGGGGGGGCTAAGGGGGCTTCAGCCGCCCCCCCCAAAATTCTCAGGGTGGTCCACGAGAAGGCCTTACTGGTACATTATTTAAACTGTTATGTTTATTCATATCATGATCTGATCACCATGCTCAGTATATCCCACATTAATGGGGTTATTGGGATAACAATACAAAAGGTTTGGTAGGGAAGACCCTCTTCCACCCAGTCTCAGCCCCCCCAACCAAACTCAGCCCCCCCCCCAACCAAAATCCTGGCTACGGCCCTGGTTTGAGGTATACGTCACATGACGTGAACCCATTTATATAATAGATATTATTGCGGGGGGAGGAGCTCTGATATCTCAGGAGACAAGGTGGAACTGTCTTCTCTGCTCCCGTCTTCACCCTGGTCCCAGAGCAGCTGGGCTTTGAGGGTGTAAATAAACACATAGATAAAGGGGACCCAGTCGCTATTGTTTACCTTGACTTTCAAAAGGCTTTTGACCAAGTCCCTCACCAAAGGCTCCTAAATAAGCTCTTCAGCCATGGAATCAGGGGACAGGTCTTGTCCTGGATTGGAACCTGGCTAAACTGTAGGAAACAAAGGGTGGTAATAAACGGACATTCTCTGGGTGGAAAGAGGTGAGAAGTGGCGTACCCCAAGGTTCAGTTTTGGGTCCGTTACTTTTTAATTTATTCATAAATGATCTGGATGTAGGAGTGAATTCTGAGGTAGCAAAGTTTGCAGATGACACTAAACTGTTCAGGGTAGTTAAAAATGAAACTGACCGTAAAGAGCTCCAGAAAGATCTCTCGAAATTGAGTGAATGGGCAACAAAGTGGCAAATGCATTTTAACCTAAACAAGTGTAAAGTCATGCACATCGGGGCAAAGAACCCCAAATACACCGACCAATTGATGGGGTCAAAGCTTTCCGAGACAAACCAGGAAAGGGATCTTGGGGTCTTGGTGGACAGCTCAATGAAGATGTCAACCCAGTGCGCAGCAGCAGTGAAAAAAGCAAATTCTATGCTTGGCATGATCAGGAAGGGAATCGAAAATAGGTCGGCAAATGTTGTATTGCCTCTCTACAAATCTATGGTGAGGCCACATCTGGAGCACTGTGTACAATTCTGGTCTCCGCACCTCAAGAAGGATATAACGGAACTGGAAAAGGTACAGAAAAGGGCAACAAGAATGATCCAAGGGATGGAGCAGCTCCCTTATGAAACCAGGTTGCAACGCCTTGGTCTTTTCAGCCTTGAAAGACGGCGTTTAAGAGGTGACTTGATCGAAGTGTATAAAATCATGCATGGGATAGAAAAGGTGAATAGAGAAAAAATATTTTCTCTGTCACCCAACACTAGGACTAGGGGGCACTCCCTGAAGCTCCAAGGTAGGAAAGTCAGGACTAATAAAGGGAAATATTTCTTCACCCAGAGGGTCATTGGGTTATGGCAGTCTTTCTCAACCAGTGTGCCATGGCACACTAGTGTGCCGTGACGGACCACCTGCTGTGCTGCGAGAAAAGCTCTCTGCCCCCCTTCCTCCCCCCCTCCTGCCGAACTCCTGCTGCTTGGGGGAGGAGGAAGGGCTGGGCAGTGGCAAAGAAAAAGAAGACGGGACCGGGGCACCGTCTCCTTTGGCCATTTCCCCAGCCAGCCTCCAATCCGCCATGACTCCCACCATGACTCTCGCCCCTCGCTCGCTGAAGCCGCATGGAGGAGCCCCTCCCACTGAAGCCCGTCCACCGCTCATGCTCCTCCTCTGTAGGAGAGCTGAAGCTGGGGGGAGGGGGAGGGGCATGGTGCGGCCTGGCTCTGCCCCTCCCTGGCTTCGGCACTCCCAGCAGCTGCTCCAGCCTGGAGGGGACAGTGCCAAGCCAGCATTGTGCTGGCTCTGCCACCGCTGGCTTGGCACTGCCCCCTCAAGGCTGGAGCAGCTGCTGGGAGAGGTGTAGCGGGGGGTAGAGGGTGGGGCATGGCACAGCCTGGCTCCACCCCCTCCCCGGCTTTGGCACTCCCAGCAGCTGCTCCCAGCAGGCCACCAACCCCCAGCCGTTCTTTACTGTGTTAGAGTGTCATTTTGTGTCATTTTGGTTGGTGTTGTGCCCCCGGATTTTTTTTAATGTTAAAGGTGTGCCACGGCTCAAAAAAGGTTGGGAAACACTGGGTTATGGAACTCACTTCCAGAGGAGGTTGTGACAGCTGTCAGCCTGGACAGCTTCAAGGCAGGATTAGACAGATTCATGGATACCAAGGGAATCAGTAGTTACTGAAATGGACATCCAAGTGCCACCTCTGTGTTGATGGAGGCAGGCAGGATTTTCCCAGGGTACTGGTTGTGGGGGGTCGGGAGCAGGTGAGGGTTTTGCCCTCCTTTCTGCTAGAGATCCCTGTGTACAACTAGTGGGCCACTGTGTGACACAGAATGCTGGACTAGATGGGCTGAGGCCCGATTCAGCATGGCTCTTCTTATGTTCTTATGTTCTTAAGGAGGAGGAGGAGAAAGAGAAGAATAAGAAGAGGGGGGGGGAGGAGAAAGAGAAGGAGAAGAAGTAAGGGGAGGAGGAGGAGAAACCAAACAGCCAAGTTCGAGTTTCGCAAGGGGAGAGTTTGCCTTGAGGCTCAAAGGAGGAAATCTTGGCAATGCAATCCAGTTTGGGTTGAAATCACCCCCTTTTAAAGGCACCGCTTCCTTTCTCCCCTTTCATTATTAGGCTCCAAAAGATTCCTCTCCCCCCCCCCTTTCCTTGCAATCCGTGCCTGGAAAGCGTCCGAACTTTTCCCCCCCTCCGTTCCTTTTTTGCCAACCCAAAGTAAAGCAAAATAAAAAAAAGGTCCAAGTCCTTCAAATATGATTATTTTCTTTTACCTTTTGGTTACTTTCGGTTAAAAGTCTTTCTATGTGTGTGTGTGTTTACTTTCTAGAGAAGCAGCCGCTTCTGTTTGGGACGTGGAGGGAAACCCCAGCAAAGTGACGTCGAACCGCATTAATTCGACCGTGTAGATAGATAGATAGATAGATAGATAGATACTAGACCCATTTCTGGCCGGGAAAATACGGAATCAAAGTAGACTGAAGCTTTCATTACTTTGATGTATTCTGATACTTTTAATTGTGAGAGAAGGTAGAATATAAACAAACATAAACATGAAAATGAACAATATTAATTCAGAATATTAATTCAGAATAATAATTAATAATTACTCGTTGATAATAAAATAATAAATAATTAGTCATAAATTATAATAATTAATAATAATAGCCATTAATAATAATTAATAATTAGTCATTATTATGAATCACTAATAATTAGTAATAATTAATAATGGGTGTAATAATAAAAAATAAATAAATAGTCATAAATTACAGTAATTAATAATAGTCATTAATAATAATTAATAATTAGTCGTTATTATGAATCAGTAATAATTAATAATAATTAATGATGGGTGTAATAATAAATAGTCATAAATTATAATAATTAATAATAAATAGTCATTAATAATAATTAGTCATTATTACGAATCACTAATAATTAATAATAATTAATAATGGGTGTAATATAATGGCAGATGCTAAAGATTGAAGTATTGTACCTAGAAATGAATAACATGAATCTGCTGTAAATAGACATTGTATAATATTGTGTTGATAATGATAAAACAATAAAAATATTTTTAAATAATAATAATAATGGGTGTAATAATAGTCATAAATTATAGTCATTAATAATAGTCACGAATAATAATTAATAATTAGTCATTATTACGAATCACTAATAAATAAATAAATAATAATAATTTATAAATAAATAATAAATAAATAAATAATGTCGGGTGTCGCAACGATTTGCCCAAAGCCGCAGAATAGAAAAAGGCCGGCTCTACATTGGCAAATAATGCGGTTCGGGCAGCATTCTATAGGTCGACGTTCACCCTATAGACTGCAATGCAAAGCAGTGTAAATCCAGCCTGTAAGAATAGGGAGGAAGGCTCGAGGATGGGATCCTTTTGCCTTTGGGAACTGAAGGGATCCCAGTGAGCGAAGGAGACTTCTTTTGCGACAAATGGAGGCAAAGCCTAGTACTAACTAACTAACTACAGGGTGTAATCTGATTCCTTGAGTAACTAAAACAGGTCTACTCCAGCGTCAAGCCTAGTTGCATAGGACATTTGGGTGTGGGTGGCACCTTGCTTGCCCCCTCCTGCGGCTCTGTTCGGGGAATCCAAAGGGGACCAAGGAGATTCCTCCTCCTCTCTCCCTGTCTCCGAATCAAAGGGCTTGGGGTGCCTTCAAGGTGGTCAGCAAGAAGCTCTCCTGGCCAAGGCAAACACAGGACCAGGACCCACTCCACGCGCAATCCCGGTATTATTTCCCCCACAGGGCTTCTCGCCAGAGTGCCTTCCTTCCTTCCTTCCTTCCTTCCTTCCTTCCTTCCTTCCTTCCTTCCTTCCTTCCTTCCTTCCTTCCTTCCTTCCTTCCTTCCTTCCTTCCTTCCTTCCTTCCTTCCTTCCTTCCTTCCTTCCTTCCTTCTGGGGAGAAAAACAAGGGTCTTTCACGCAGAGAGGCATTTCCCCCCTTCCCAAACTCTGTAAAGTCCGAAGATACAAACACACACGGAGAGAGCTACATATGGGCGTGTATGTGTAGATATATAGATATAGATACACACACACATATATAATATACTATATTTATATATATATGATAAAATAGAAATAGAAGTATTCATACACAAGAAAAGAAACTTTCCCCTTTCCAAAATTCTGCAAACTCTTAGATGTGTGTGTGTATAATTGTATATATAGATATAGATATACTGTAGATATGTATAGATATGAATATAATTAGACATAATAGTTATAGAGTCCTTCACGAGGAAAAGAAGTTTCCTCTTTCCAAACTTCTGCAAACTCTTAGATGTAGTTCAGAGACATCATATATATATATATAGTTAGACAGATTGAATAGATATAGATACAGGTTGTATATATACACTAAATCTAAGAATTTTCAGAAGTTTGGAAAGGGGAAAGTTCCCTTTCTTGTGTATGTGTGTATATAAGGTTAGATAGATAAAATAGATATAGATATAAGTGTGTGTGTGTGTTAGATAGAATATATATATATATATACATATATGTGTGTGTGATAGATAGAATATATACATATATATGTATATATGTGTGTTAGATTGAATATACACACACACATATATACATATGAGTTCTGCAAACTCTTAGGTGTAGTTCAGAGACATATATACATATATATATATACATATATATATATATATACACACACACACACACACACACACAGATTAAATAGATATAGATGCCAGTTATATATATATGTACTACATCTAAGAATTTGCAGAAGTTTGGAAAGGGGAAACTTCCTTTTTTTGAGTATGTGTGTATATATGGTTAGATAGATAATATATAGATACATATATGTGTATATATTCAATCTAACACACATATATACATATATATGTATTAGATAGTATATATATATATATATATACACACACACATACACACACACCTATATCTATATAATTAGACATAATAATTGTAGAGTCCTTCACTAGGAAATGAACTTTGCCCTTTCCAAACTTCTGCAAACTCTTAGGTGTAGTTCAGAGACATATATACATATATATATATATACATATATATATACACACACACACACACAGATTAAATAGATATAGATGCCAGTTATATATATGTACTACATCTAAGAATTTGCAGAAGTTTGGAAAGGGGAAACTTCCTTTTTTGTGTATGTGTGTATATATGGTTAGATAGATAATATATAGATATAGATATAGGTGTGTGTACGTATGTTAGATAGAATACACACACACGCACACACACACATACACACAAAAGGGAACTTTCCCCTTTCCAAACTTCTGCAAATTCTTAGATGTAGTGTATATGTTTGTTTGTTTATTTACTGTATCTATATATTATATTTTGTATATATATTGTACATATGTATTTTATATATTGCACATTATATATAATCTCTCTCTCTCTCTCTCTCTCTCTCTATATATATATATATATATGATAAAATAGAGCTAGAGAGAAGTATTCATACACAAGAAAAGAAACGTAGCCCTTTCCAAAATTCTGCAAACTCTTAGATGTACTGCATATAGACAGATAGAGTATAGATAGATAAAACAGAGATAGCCAGATATGGATATAGAAATAGATAGAGAGATAGGGAGATGGATATCTATGACATATAGATTAGTTCAATCGCAGGGGAAGAAATTTTTCGTTTCCAAACTTCTGCACATTGTGAGGTGTATGTGTATGTATATGTATATATACAGTATATATATACATATACACATACACATACACACACACACATAGGCCTACACATCATTCATAGATCAATGTACATCTAACCGTTTGCAGAAATTGGGAGAAGGAAAATAGTCGTTTCCCTCCAAATGAATGTGGGAATGTATGTTAGATATACATTGATGGGTCTCTCTCTGCGTGTGTCTAATTTTGCTTTTGGTGACGCATTTGGCAATCTATAAGTCTCCATGTACATATAGATTCACACACATATATAATATCTATAGAATATCTATTTCGATGCTCATCGAACTGACTGTTTGCAGACAATATACTGTATATGCTTTCTTCCAGTCTTCCGTAGTCGAAACCGGGGTTTGGAGGAAATTATAGTAATAGTAATAGTAATAATAATAATAATAATAATAAATAGAGGACTTTTATGTCTTGGAAACATAAGATTATTTATTTATTTATTTATTTATTGAGAGAGAGAGAGATTTTCATCAAGCTCCATGTTACAAAGGCTTGAGTCTACACTGCCATATAATCCAGTTCAAAGCAGATTATTTGGATTTTATGATATCTGAGTCTACACTGCCATATAATTCAGTCCAAATCAGATAATTGGGATTTTACAATATTTTACATATAATATCAGATGATTGAGTCTATGAACTGAGTCTACACTGCCATATAATCCAGTTCTGAAATTTTATGATAAGCAGATAATTCCCAAAGAAGATGGATTTTATGCCATATAATCCAGTTCAGAGCAGATAATTTGGATTTTATGATATCTGAGTCTACACTGCCATATAATCCAGTTCAAAGCAGATAATTTGGATTTTATGATATCTGAGTCTACACTGCCATAGAATCCAGTCCAAATCAGATGGTGGGATTTTACAATATCTGAGTCTACACTGCCATATAATCCAGTTCAAAGCAGATAATTGGGATTTTACGGTCTACACTGCCATATTTTATGATATACGATATCTGAGTCTACACTGCCATATAATCCAGTTCAAAGCAGATGATTTGGATTTTACGATATCTGAGTCTACACTGCCATATAATCCAGTTCAAAGCAGATGATTGGGATTTTATGATATTTTACTGCCATATAATCCAGTTCAAAGCAGATGATTTGGATTTTATGAGTCTACACTGCCATATAATCCAGTTCAAAGCAGATGATTGGGATTTTATGATATCTGAGTCTACACTGCCATATAATCCAGTCCAAATCAGATAATTGGGATTTTACAATATCTGAGTCTACACTGCCATATAATCCAGTTCAAAGCAGATAATTGGGATTTTATGATATCAGAGTCTACACTGCCATATAATCCAGTTCAAAGCAGATGATTGGGATTTTATGATATCTGAGTCTACACTGCCATATAATCCAGTCCAACGCAGATAACTGAAATTTTATGATATCTTAGTCTACAGTGCCATATAATCCACTCCAAAGAAGATGATTTGGATTTTACGATATCAGAGTCTACACTGCCATATAATCCAGTTCAGAGCAGATAATTTGGATTTTATGATATCTGAGTCTACACTGCCATATAATCCAGTTCAAAGCAGATAATTTGGATTTTATGATATCTGAGTCTACACTGCCATAGAATCCAGTCCAAATCAGATAATTGGGATTTTACAATATCTGAGTCTACACTGCCATATAATCCAGTTCAAAGCAGATAATTGGGATTTTACGATATCAGAGTCTACACTGCCATATAATCCAGTTCAAAGCAGATGATTGGGATTTTACGATATCTGAGTCTACACTGCCATATAATCCAGTTCAAAGCAGATGATTTGGATTTTATGATATCTGAGTCTACACTGCCATATAATCCAGTTCAAAGCAGATGATTGGGATTTTATGATATCTGAGTCTACACTGCCATATAATCCAGTTCAAAGCAGATGATTGGGATTTTACGATATCTGAGTCTACACTGCCATATAATCCAGTTCAAAGCAGATGATTGGGATTTTATGATATCTGAGTCTACACTGCCATATAATCCAGTCCAAAGCAGATAACTGAAATTTTATGATATCTTAGTCTACAGTGCCATATAATCCACTCCAAAGAAGATGATTTGGATTTTACGATATCAGAGTCTACACTGCCATATAATCCAGTTCAAAGCAGATAATTGGGATTTTACGATATCTGAGTCTACACTGCCATATAATTCAGTTCAAAGGAGATAATTGGGATTTTACGATATCTGAGTCTACACTGCCATATAATCCAGTTCAAAGCAGATAATTGGGATTTTACGATATCTGAGTCTACACTGCCATATAATCCAGTTCAAAGCAGATAATTGGGATTTTACGATATCTGAGTCTACACTGCCATATAATCCAGTTCAAAGCAGATAATTGGGATTTTACGATATCTGAGTCTACACTGCCATATAATCCATGGCAATACCAAGCCAGTGGTGGCATAGCTAGCAAAAGGCTGGCTTGGCACTGCCCTCCTCAATATACACAAAGCTAAACCACAGGACATAAAGGGGCAGATCTATGGGAATAAAGGTGTAGACACGTGTTTGAGGTAAAAATCACAGGTATAATCATATGAACAAATTCAAGTGCTAAATAGCATAACAATCTCACAAAAAGCACAATGCAATGCAATTCATTCACAGTGTTCCAGATTCACATAATAACAATAGTAGTGCCCCTACAATGGTATAGGGCCAAGTACAATATTCCAATAGAATCTGTGTTCCCCTATCAATAGTCAAGAGTATAATAACTCATAGGCTAACGACTGAGTCAGAAAGGGAGCCTTGGTGGGTTGAAGAGCTGGCAAGCTGCTGGATGGGCAGGCGCCAACAGCTGGAGGTAAGCTGGCGACACCAAGATGGCCGTTTCGCGTAAACTCCGCTTCCTCGGGGCGCTCAAAACTTCTGACCGCTCCTCCCCAGTGTTGTAGTAACACAATAAGGACTCAAAGTAGATACAGGAGATTTTGCGTTTCCGCGTTCTAATACATGTCAATGCTGTGAGTCATCTCCCGAGCTGTGCCAAGCCCCTCGCCCCCGCTGGCTTTGGAGCTCCCAGCTCCCCCTCGGGCGTCCGCTCCACCCGCAGCTTCTCCAGGCTTGAGGAGGGCAGTGTCAAGCCAGCCTTGTGCTAGCTATGTCACCACTGGCTAATCATTGCCATCCTCAAGCCTGGAGAAGCTGCTGGGAGCTCCAAAGCCAGAGGGGAGGGGGCGGGGCTTGGCGCAGCCTGGCTCCACCCACCTCTGGCTTCAGCTCTACCAGCAGCTTCTCCAGGCTTGAGGATGGCAGTGCCAAGCCAGTGGTGTCATAGCTAACACAAGGCTGGCTTGGCCCTGCCCTCCTCAAGCCTGGAGATGCTGCTGGGAGCTCCAAAGCCAGAGGGGAGGGGGCGGGGCTTGGCTCGGCCTGGCTCCACCCACCTCTGGCTTCAGCTCTACCAGCAGCTTCTCCAGGCTTGAGGATGGCAGCGCCAAGCCAGTGGTGGCATAGCTAGCACAAGGCTGGCTTGGCCCTGCCCTCCTCAAGCCTGGAGAAGCTGCTGGGAGCTCCAAAGCCAGCGGGGAGGGGGAGGGGCTTGGCGCAGCCTGGCTCCACCCACCTCTGGCTTCAGCTCTACCAGCAGCTTCTCCAGGCTTGAGGATGGCAGTGCCAAGCCAGTGGTGTCATAGCTAGCACAAGGCTGGCTTGGCCCTGCCCTCCTCAAGCCTGGAGAAGCTGCTGGGAGCTCCAAAGCCAGAGGGGAGGGGCGGGGCTTGGCTCGGCCTGGCTCCACCCCCCTCTGGCTTCAGCTCTACCAGCAGCTTCTCCAGCCTCGAGGAGGGCAGTGCCAAGCCAGTGGTGTCATAGCTAGCACAAGGCTGGCTCCTTAAGCCTGGAGAAGCTGCTGCACCAAGCCCCGCCCTCTCCCCGGCTTCGGCACTCCCAGCATGCGCGAATCTCCGTGCATGCACGCGGGCCATTCAAAGCACCCCCAACAGATGACCATCCAGTCTCTGTTTCAAAGCCTCCAAAGAAGGAGTCTCCATCACACTTCGGGGTCAAACCCGGACTAACACTTTTTTGCGCCCTAGGCCACACTTTGGAATTACGCCCCCTTTAAGCCAACTTCCCACCACCTCCAAGACAACCTCCCCTTTAAGGTTCCGATCCCCACCGGCTGGAAAGCTCCGCTGTGCTCTGAAGGTCTCCTCAGGAGTCGGGAGGCTTGGGGAGAACGCAGCGGATGCAAACTCACTCCAAAGGCACAAACGAGAGAGCGAGAGAGCAAGGCAGAGAGAGAGAGAGAGAGAGAGAGAGAACACAAGAAAGCGAGAGAGAGAGAGCATGTGCAAGAGAGAGAAAGCGCGCGGGAGTGAGAGAGAGCACGAGAGAGAGAGAGAGAGGGGGGAGAGAGAGAGAGACAGAGGGGACGGAGCAGAGACTTTGCCGGGAGAAGGAGTGAGGAGGGGCATCAGAAAGGGGGAAAGAGGGGCACAGACCAGGGTTTTTTTGGTCCGTGATCTGTGCCCCCCCCCCCCGACTTGAGCCCCTAGGCCATGGCCTCGTTGGCCTTATGGGTAATCCGGGCATGTCCTCTCCTAAAGGGCCTGGTGTAGGAGATACTGGGAGCTGTAGTCCGGAAGAGAGTGTGGATATGCTATTGTGTGTGTGTTTTTTTTTTGCCAGAGGGTGTGTTTTTGCACATGTTCTGTAGTGTCTTTTTACTTTTTTGGCTTTTAAGTCCCTTCTGCTGTGTTTTTCCGTGTGTTGTTACGAGTGATGGTCACTTGTTGGCTTGATAGGTGTACTGTGCCCAAATTTGGTGTCAATTCGTCCAGTTGTTTTTGAGTTATGTTAATCTCACAAACGAGCATTACATTTTTATTTATATAGATAACTGTACTCTCAGTTAGCTCCTGACATCTATGTATATAATAAAAGTCAGTGTTTGCGGCCGAGCGGTGGTAGGAATATGTGGCAGCTTTTCGATTGGCTGTCACTCCGGGATTATTTGCATAAATGGCTCTGACTGGCCAGCCACCCAACATTCCAACACAGCACAGAGAGGAGAGGAAAGGGCCTGAGGCAGGCATAAATGGCTGGAGTTGAAGTTAGCCAGTTGACAGTTTTTTCTGTTGGAAATGGAATGTTCAGTACTTTCACCCAATACACTTCTAAGGTGACTCAGAGGGAAAGCAAAAGGCCTCAGGCAGTCAGCCACTGCGGCCCACAGCAATGACGGATCAGGACCAAACATGGCAAACAAGGGACCAATGGCCCACTTCACAACCTGGTGTGGTTTAGGGCAGGATGGGCCACGAATGATGGGATTTGCAGTACCTTCACCTCATTCACTTCCCAAACAACACTGCAGCCCCTATAAATCACAGACCAGGCCCAAAATTGACAACAAGGCTTCCTTAACTTGATTTTCCTGACTAGAACTCAGCTCATGGGATATTGTTAGGCTTCCTCAACTTGATTTTCCTGACTAGGCCCCCAACAATGACAGAACAAGACCAAACTTGGCACACAGATGCACCCTACATCCTGGTGCAGTTTGAGGGAGGATGGATCATGGATGATGGGACTTGCAGTACTTCAATTCACTACCTTAGAGCAGTGTTTCCCAACCTTTTTTGAGTCGGGGGCACAACACCAACCAAAATGACATAAAATGACACTTGAACACAGTAAAGAACGGCTAGGGGATGGTGGCCTGCTGGGAACAGCTGCTGCGAGTGCTGAAGCCGGGGGAGGGGGAGAAGCCAGGCCACATCATGCCCCCGGCATCAGCTCTCCCACAGCTTCTCCAGCCTTGAGGGGGCAGTGCCAAGCCAGTGGTGGCAGAGGCAGCACAATGCTGACTTGGTACTGTCCCCTCAAGGCTGGAGAAGCTGTGGGAGAGCTGAAGCCAGCGGGAGGGGGTGGAGCAAGGCCGTGCCATGCCCTGCCCTGCCCCTTCCCCCAGCTTCAGCTCTCCTACAGCTTCTCCAGCCTTGAGGGGACAGTTCCAAGCCAGCATTGTGCTGCCTCTGCCACCGCTGGCTTGGCACTGCCCCCCTTAAGGCTGGAGAAGCTGTGGAGAGCTGATGCCGGGGAGGAAGGGAGGAAGAGGGAGGAAGAGGTCTCTGTCGAAAGCTGGCATGGGCAAACTTGGACCTTCCAGGTGTTTTGGACTCCAACTCCCACCATTCCTAGCAGACTCAGGCCCTTTTCCTTTTCCCCTCAGCCACTTAAGCAGGAAAGGGCCTCAGGCTGTGAGGAATGGTGGGAGTTGGAGTCCAAAGCACCCAGAGGGCCAAAGTTTTCCCATGCCTGTTTTAGGGACCTCAAAGTGGTGAGCCTCCTTCCAACATTGTGATTCTGGATAGAAAACAAACAACAACATAACATAACATTGTTTTGAGTCCACAGTGCTCTCTGGGTGTAGGTGAACTACAACTTCCAAACTCAAGGTCAATTCCCAAGCAAACCCTTTCAGTACTTTCTGTTGGTAATGAGAGTTCAATAGGCCAAGTTTGGTTCAATTCCATTGTCGCAAGAGTTCAGGATGCTCTTTGATTGTGTGTTAACTATAAATCCCAGAAACTGTAACTCCCAAATGTCAAGGTCTGTTTTCCCCAAACTCCATCTGTGTTCACATTTAGGCATATTGAGTATTCATGCCAAGTTTGGTCCTGATCCAACCTTGTTTGAATTCCCAAGCAAACCCTTTCAGTACTTTCTGTTGGTAATGAGAGTTCAATAGGCCAAGTTTGGTTCAATTCCATTGTTGCAAGAGTTCAGGATGCTCTTTGATTGTGTGTTAACTAGAAATCCCAGAAACTGTAACTCCCAAATGTCAAGGTCTATTTTCCCCAAACTCCATCTGTGTTCACATTTGGGCATATTGAGTATTCATGCCAAGTTTGGTCCTGATCCAACATTGTTTCAGTCCACAGTGCTCTCTGGATATAGGTGAACTATAACTCCAAAACCCAAGGTCAATGCCGACCAAAATCTTAAGAGTAGTTTCTCTTGGTTATGGGAGTTCTCTGTGGGAAGTTTGTGTCTTTCTGCCATTCCTGCCAGGATATCTATGTTGTGTTCATCGAAACAGGCCCAGGTTTCCCACTGAGTGTATAAATACATTTTAAAAACATATCCACTATATGTATGACTGTGTTAGAGTGTCATTTTGTGTCATTTTGGTTGGTGGTGTGCCCCAGGATTTTGTAAATGTAAAATGTGCGCCGCGGCTCAAAAAAGGTTGAAAAACACTGAACTAAGGAGCAGCATGCAAGTTTTTTGGGTGGCAGGCAGGAAGGAGAAATACTTGGGAACGAATGCGCAATTTTGCAAAAAGAAGACGTAAACATCAGCTGGCCCTGAGATCCAGTGTCTGAATCCCCCACGGTCACCGGCTCCGGTTTCTCCCCCATCCCTCTCTCGATTCTCGCCTTAACTATGTCATGCATTGTCACATCCTTCTCCGGGAGTGTGTTTTAGAGGACATTTGAATAAAAGACTGAGTGCCAGGTATGGGTGACATGGTGGGTGGAAATGTCACCTCCCTACAAAGCATCGGCAGCCCCTGATTTGCATAAGGTCAGGGTAGCGCTTCTGATAGAACTTTGCCAGCATCCCTGTCTCCTAGCAACCCTCCCAGCTGGTCCCCCAGCCTCCCTTGGACTGGTCCCCTCCTTTTCTTCTTTTCAAAGGGAGGCTTACAATCAAATGTCACCCTCCCAACCTGTGCCTGTCACCCAACAGGTCAGCGGCTCCGCTTCCACCACCTACCCAGGCACCCTCCTCTTCATCCCCTCACCCAGACCTTCCTAGAAAACCATAGCTTCTATGTGGAGTTCCAAGGCAGGAAAAGTAGGTAGAAGAGGCAAGAGAATAGTCTACCCCAGGCCTGGGCAAACTTGTCCCTCCAGATCAGGGGTGCTCACACTTTTTCAGCATGGGAGCTACTGGTTAAAGCAGTGTTTCCCAACCTTTTTTGAGCCACGGCACACTTTTTACATTTCCAAAATCCTGGGGCACACCACCAACCAAAATGACACAACATGACCCTCTAACGCTGTAATACATATAGTTAATATGTTTTTAAATGTATTTATACACTCAGTGGGAAACCTGGGCCTGTTTCGACAAACGCAACATAGATATCCCGGCAGGAATGGCAGAAAGACACAAACTTCCCACACAGAACTCCCATAACCAAGAGAAAATGCTATAAGAGTTTGGTGGGCATTGGCCTTGGGTTTTGGAGTTGTCGTTCACCTATATCCAGAGAGCACTGTGGACTCAACCAATGTTGGATCAGGACCTATCTCAATATGCCCCAATATGAACGCAGATGGAGTTCAGGGGAAATAGATCTTGACATTTGGGATTTGTAGTTGCTGGGATTTATAGTTCCCCTACAATCAAAGAGCATTCTGTACCCCACCTATGATGGAACTATTTATTTATTTATATTTATTATTCATTTTTATGTACCGCTCCTTCCAGCAGGCTCGGGGCAGTTTACATAAAATGAAGTTATAAAACATCAACATTTCAATTTAATAACAACAATATAAAACAGAGCATAAAAATACATCCAACCACCCCATTTCTCCACACTGCCATATTATCACACATATGATCAGCCAGAAAGTAAGAAGAGAGGCTTTTGAACTGCAAGGCCATTTAATACTCAGCAAAGTAAACAAAGGGACATGCAGGAATACATCCAACCACCCCATTTCTCCCACTTTTCCATATTCCCCAACATATATTTCTCAAGGAACAAAGCAAGCAGAGAGGCTTTGGAGCTAAAAGGCCATTTTAAACATTAAAAATAAACAAAGAGACATGCCACAGAACAATCAAGCACCCACCCCAAAGTAAAAGACCGACCTTTGAGATGCGATAAGAAAATGACCCCAAAGCGTCCTTCTCCTCCTCCTCCATCATTGCTCCTATTTCCACGCCGCCAGCATGCGTGCCGCCTCAAGAGCTCACGAGAAGTCCGAGAGGCAGAATGGGCATTTCTGCGCATGCGTGCGGGGGCCAGCCATGCATCGCATCATCCAGGCCCGCCCCTTTGGTCTCCTACGACTCTGAGTGGCTGGAGGAGGACGGAGGGAGGAGGAGGAATCCAAAAGTGGGGCCCATCCTGCCTCGTGGACTCTGCCGCGTTGGGAGGCGGCGCGGGAGCAGGGAGCGGGGCGGAGCACCGATGGAGGACTTCTTTGCAGCGTGCAGGGGCGCGTGAAGAGGACCAACTGCAAAAAAAACCTGGTCAGGGGCCTGAAGATCACCAGGATGAGGCCCAAAGATCACCCTGGTGATCACGATCACCATTCTGAGCACCCCTGCTCCAGATGTTTTGGAATTCAACTACCACAATTCCTAACAGCCAGTAGGCTGCTAGGAATTGTGGGAGTTTTTCCCTATCTTTTTCAGTTATTTTATTTAATTTTCTCTCCCCCATAAATTTCTGAATATCAGGAATTTCTATATCATCTTTTTTTATATAGTTCCGAATAGAATCGAATTCTTTCCTTATCTCAGCATCAGATGTATATTCCTTTTGATCGATTACTAATTTTGAGATTATATTCCTTTTTCTTTTCTTTTAGTTGCCAAGATAATCGTCTGCCAGGCCTATTGGCCGATTCAAAATATTTTTGTTTTACGTATCTTAGATCAATGTTTCCCCGCCTTTTTTGAGCCGCGGCACACTTTTAACATTAAAAAAATCCGGGGGCACACCACCAACCAAAATGACACAAAATGACACTGTAACACAGTAAAGAATGGCTGGGGGTGGTGGCCTGCTGGGAGCAGCACCACCAAGCCAAAATGACGGAGCAAAATGACACTGCTTCAACAGCTGTTGCCAGTAAGCCAGCATTGTGCTGGCTCTGGCTGGCTCTGCACTGCCCCCTCAAGGCTGGCAGCTGCTGGGAGTGCTGAAGCACTGGGGGGG
This sequence comes from Anolis apletophallus, assembly GCA_030556195.1. Taxonomy (NCBI): domain Eukaryota; kingdom Metazoa; phylum Chordata; class Lepidosauria; order Squamata; family Anolidae; genus Anolis; species Anolis apletophallus. The sequence continues at coordinate 3,668,782 of JARBWK010000015.1, forward strand.
GGGAGGAGCCAGTCCATGCCATGCCCCGCCCCCTCCCCGGCTTCAGTTCTCTCACAGCTTTGCCAGCTTTGAGGGGGCAGTGCCAAGCCAGCATTGTGCTGGCTCTGCCACTGCTGGCTTGGCACTGCCTCCCTCAAGGCTGGCGAAGCTGTGGGAGTGCTGAAGCCGGGGGAGGGGTGGAGCCAGGCCATGCCATGCCCCGCCCCCTCCCCCCGGCTTCAGTTCTCCCACAGCTTCTCCAGCCTTGAGGGGGCAGTGCCAAGCCAGCATTGTGCTGGCTCTGCCCCTGCTGGCTCTGCACTGCCTCCTCAAGGCTGGCGCCAGCTGCTGGGAGTGCTGAAGCTGGGGGAGGGGTTAGAGCCAGGCCATGCCATGCCCCGCCCCTCCCGGCTTCAGTTCTCCACAGCTTCGCCAGCTTTGAGGGGCAGTGCCAAGCCAGCATTGTGCTGGCTCTGCCACCGCTGGCTTGGCACTGCCCCCTCAAGGCTGGCAAAGCTGTGGGAACGCTGAAGCCGGGGGAGGGGTGGAGCCAGGCCGTGCCATGCCCCGCCCCCTCCCCCCCGGCTTCAGTTCTCCCACAGCCGCCAGCTTTGAGGGGCAGTGCCAAGCCAGCATTGTGCTGGCTCTGCCACTGCTGGCTCTGCACTGCCCCCTCAAGGCTGGCGAAGCTGTGGGAGTGCTGAAGCCAGGGGGAGGGGGTGGAGCCAGGCCATGCCATGCCCCGCCCCCTCCCCGGCTTCAGTTCTCCCACAGCTTCACCAGCTTTGAGGGGCAGTGCCAAGGGTGTGCTGGCTCTGCCACTGCTGGCTCTGCACTGCCCCTCAAGGCTGGCCTGTGGGAGTGCTGAAGCCAGGGGAGGGGTGGAGCCAGGCCATGCCATGCCCCGCCCCCTCCCCGGCTTCAGTTCTCCCACAGCTTCGCCAGCTTTGAGGGGGCAGTGCCAAGCCAGCATTGTGCTGGCTCTGCCACTGCTGGCTCTGCACTGCCCCCTCAAGGCTGGCGAAGCTGTGGGAGTGCTGAAGCCGGGGGGAGGGGGTGGAGCCAGGCTGTGTCATGCCCCCCCTCCCCCTGGCTTCAGCTTTCCCACAGAGGAGGAGCATGAGCGGTGGACGGGCTTCAGTAGGCGGGGCTCCTCCTCTGCGCGGCTTCAACAAGTCATGGCGGGAGTCATGGCGGATTGGAGGCTGGTTGGGGAAATGGCCAAAGGAGGCGGTGCCCCGGTCCCTTCTTTTTCTTCGCCGCCGCCCGGCCCTTCCTCCTCTCCCAAGCAGCAGGAGTTCGGCAGGAGGAGGGAGGAAAGAAGGGAGGCAGAGAGCTTTTTTCCCGGCACACCTGATGATTACTCACGGCACACTAGTGTGCCACGGCACACTGGTCGAGAAACATTGTCTTAGATTATTTTCTATTTTTTCTAAGTCCTGCACCTCTAGTTGTTTATGGAGGAGAGTTATTTTATTCTTTATTTCTTTATTTTTTGGGTCCTTCTTTAATTCTTTTCCATGTTCCTCAATTTTCCTGTATATATCCCCGGTCCTCTCTTGTGATTTCCTTTTCCAAATTGATTGTTGTTTTAAAGGAAACCTCGCATATACGCCTTACCTGCGTCCCAGATTACATCTATTTTATCGATATTCTTGCAGTTGATCTGAAAATACTCTTTTAGTAGTTTTTTACTTTCCTCCAAAAGTTTTGATTCCCTTAGGATTCTCATTGGGAATTTCCAATGGAATTCTGCTGTAGTCGACCTGAATTGCACCACAATCGGGCAATGGTCCGAGATCGTTCTTGGCAGTATTTTGGAATTCAGTAGGCTGTTAGGAATTGTGGGAGTTGAAGTCCAAAACACTTGAAGTGGCAAAGTTGGCCCATGCCTGGTCAACCCCAAGGCAGCATTCTTATTTATTTATTCACTAGCTTGGGGACCCGGCCCTGCCCGGGTTATTTGAGAAAGGCATTGTGTGCCAAGGTTGGTTCTTATCAGATGTTTACGTGGCTTGCAGTGGTCCCAGGAAGTTAGTGAAGGTACTGCAAGTCCCATCGGCCATGGTCCATCCCCCTCCCAACAGCACCAGGATGTAGAGTGGGTCATGTGGGCTCTGTGTGTCACGTTTGGTCTTGATCATTCATTGGATGAGGGTCACAGCGGTCTCGGGAGGTGAGTGAAGGTACTTCAAGTCCGATCATCCATGGTCCATCCTCCTTCAAACGGCACCAGGATGTAGAGTGGGTCATGAGGGCTCTGTGTGGCAAGTTTGGTCTGTATTGGTCATTGGATGAGGGTCACAGTGCTCTCAGGAAGTGACTGAAGGTACTTCACGTCCCATCATGCATGGTCTGCCCTCCTCCAAATTGCACCAGGATGTAAAGTGGGTCATGGAGGCTCTGTGTGCCAAGTTTGATCTTGATCATTCAGTGAATGAGGGTTGCAGCGGTCTGGGGAAGTGATTGGAGGTACTTAAAGTCCCATCATCCCTGGTCTGCCCTCCTTCAAACTGTACCAGGATGTAGAGTGGGTTTTGGGGGTTTTGTGTGCCAAGTTTGGTCTTGTTCTGTCATTGACTGCCTCGGGCCTTTGCTTTATCCCCCTCTGCCACTTTAGAGTGTCGGAATGTTCATGTTGGCGACTGCCTCAGGCCTTTGCCTTATCCCCTTTGGCAGTTTAGAGTGTTGGAATGTTCGTGTTGGCTGGCCAATTAGAGGCGTTATGCAAATACTCTCTCACTGGCAACCAATCATGTTGTCAGAATGTAGAGGTTGGGAGCCAGTCAGAATTTCGGGGGGGGGGGGCCTGAAGCCCCCTTAGCCCCCCCCCCCCCGGCTACATGCCTGTATACACTGATAACTTTGTCCTAATAACACAAGTAAAAGTCTTTGAAACTGTTGAGAACCAACTCATGAATGCCTTGAAAGATCTCTCCAGCTACTACAAAAATAACCATTTCAAGCCTATCCCTGCCACAACACGAGTGTGTGCTTTCCACCTACGGAACCATGAAACCAACAGAAAATTGAAAGTTACCTGGGAAGGCCAAGAGCTTGAACACTGTTCCCAACCTAAATATCTCAGCATCACCTTAGATCAGTGGTTCCCAACCTTTGGGTCTTCAAGTGTTTTGAACGTCAGCCAAGGGCAGTCCTACCGGTAGGCAAAGAACGCCGCTGCGTGGGGCGGCATCTGTAGGGTGAGGCGAGGAAGGGCGCCTCAGACGGTGCGCGGACCCTTCTTGTCTCTCACGCCATGAAGCAAGTGCGCGCACCACCTTGCTCTGCCAGGGGACTGGCTCGCTCTCGCACGCACGCTCTCTTCTCCTCTCCTCTCCACTCCGCTAGGCCTCACCTCCTCCACCTCCTCTCTCCAGCCATTTTAGGTGACTGAATGGATAGGTAGCGGTGGCTTAGGCTCCGCCCACTTCGGTCAGCCCAGCAGTAAGGAAAGCTTCAGCCTCCCTCTGCCCGCTTGGCTGGTGGCGACCTCAAAAGGTGGGGGCGGAGCCACAGCTGGCTCGCGCTTGTCACTCAAAACGGGTCAAGGGAGGAGAGAGGGAGAGCGCGTGCCTGCCTGCCCGGGGAGGGGGGCAAAATAATGTTTTCGGGGCACTAAAATAATGTTTGCTTACCATTTAAAATTACCTTAGACCGCCCCTGACGTCAGCTACCACAATTCCTAACAACTGGTAAGCTCGGACTTCTGGGAGTTGAAGTCCAAAACACCTGGAGGCCCAAAGGTTGGAAAACCACTGCCTTAGATCAAACACTAGCATTTAGGAAACACTGTATGAACACTAAGCCCAAGGTAGCTGCATGCACTGGCCGAGGAATGTTAATGGAGGGTCAAGCTTGGACAATGGCCTCCTTTGCCCGGCCTCCCCTTGCTCAGCTGTCAAAGGGAGGTGAGGGTGAGTGGTCTGGCCCTATCCTTCGGAGGGCAAGGCAGGGCAAGGAGAGGCGGGTGAAACACCCCCCCCCCCGCCGCATCAAGCTGTCCAAGTCTTTGCATAGCTTCATGTCATGCGGGGTGGCAGTAGTGGGGCAGAATGACAATTTCCCTGCTATTGCACCTAATGGCTTTCCTCGGTGCTAATTAGATTCATTATTAAGAGGCACACAGACAAAACTATCTTAGTACACACACATATGTCTTTCGGCTGCTTAATTCAAGTACCCGCTACGCACATTGCAGTGAATTAAGGATGGAGATGTATTATCTGTAACTCTCACCTAAAAATAAAGCACGTCATCCAGGAAACAGAGCTGCTTGTGTGGTGGATAATAATAATAATGAGTGTTGCTGCTTCTGGTGTCACTGCCCACCAGATTAGCAATGCTGAGGAAGAAAGGACTGCGAATTATGGACCATTTCTTTGGCAAAGAGCACCATAGGTAGGTTTTTCCCCCCTAAACATCAAACTGGTGGATTTCCATAACATTCAACATAACTCTAGATCAGTGCTTTTCAATCTTTTTTGAGCCACGGCGCATTTATTACATTTACAAAATCCTGGGGCACACCACCAACTAAAATAACACAAAATGACACGCTAACACAGTAATACATATAGTTAATATGTTTTTAAATGTATTTATACACTCAGTTTGAAACCTAGGGATGGCAGAAAGACACCCACAATGATCTTGCTCAACAGCTGTCAGTCTCTCTCTGTGTTCTTATGTATCAATAAGGAAGGAAGGAAGGAAGGAAGGAAGGAAGGAAGGAAGGAAGGAAAGGAGGAAGGAAAGAAGGAAAGAAGGAAGGAAAGAAGGAAGGAAAGAAGGAAGGAAAGAAGGAAGGAAGGAAGGGAATCAAAGAGCAAAGAAATGGAGGAAAGAAACAGGGAGAAAGGGGAGAAAGAAAAAGGGAAAGAAGAAGGAAAAGAAAAAAGGGAAGAAAGGAAAGAGGGAGGGAAAGAAAGAAAGAAAGAAAGAAAGAAGGGAAGAGAGAAGGAAGAATGGAATCGAAGAGCAAAGAAAGGGAGGAAAGAAACAGGTAGAGAAGGAAGAAAGAAAAAGGGAAAGAAGAAGGAAAAGAAAAAAGGGAAGAAAGGAAAGAGGGAGGGAAAGGAAGGAAGGAAGGAAGGAAGGAAGGGAGAGAGAGAGAGAAGGAAGAGAGAAGGAAGAATGGAACCAAAGAGCAAAGAAAGGGAGGAAAGAAACAGGTAGAGAAGGAAGAAAGAAAAAGGGAAAGAAGAAGGAAAAGAAAAAAGGGAAGAAAGGAAAGAGGGAGGGAAAGGAAGGAAGGAAGGAAGGAAGGAAGGAAGGAAGGAAGGAAGGAAGGAAGGAAGGAAGAGAGAAGGAAGAATGGAACCAAAGAGCAAAGAAAGGGAGGAAAGAAACAGGTAGAGAAGGAAGAAAGAAAAAGGGAAAGAAGAAGGAAAAGAAAAAAAGGGAAGAAAGGGAAAGAGGGAGGGAAAAAGGAAGGAAGGAAGGAAGGAAGGGAGAGAGAGAGAGAAGGAAGAGAGAGGAAGAATGGAACCAAAGAGCAAAGAAAGGGAGGAAAGAAACAGGTAGAGAAGGAAGAAAGAAAAAGGGAAAGAAGAAGGAAAAGAAAAAAGGGAAGAAAGGAAAGAGGGAGGGAAAGGAAGGAAG
>JARBWK010000015.1:3674464-3764464 GCA_030556195.1 Anolis apletophallus
GATTTCCATAACATTCCACATAACTCTAGATCAGTGTTTTTCAATCTTTTTTGAACCGTGGCACATTTTTTGCATTTACAAAATCCTGGGGCACACCACCAACCAAAATGACACAAAATGACACGCTAACACAGTAATACATATAGTTAATATGTTTTTAAATGTATTTATACACTTGGTTTGAAACCTAGGCCTGTTTCGATGAACACAACATAGATATCCTGGCAGGAATGGCAGAAAACACAAAGAACCCTAAGGATTGTATCAACTTTTGTAATGCAATATCAATCAAATGCATACAGGAGACACTACAGTAATATGCGTAGTCTCAATCTATAAAGCGGGAAACAACATCATAACATAAAGATATAATCCGATACATACGGAGTGTGGATGTGTACCGCTGGCAGTCCCGAACCAAAAATTCAAAGGCAATGGAGTTCAATGGGAAGAAGTAAATAGGTCCAGGATAATAGAGTTCAATGGAAAGAGGTAAGGAGTTCCAAGGAAGAACAAAATAAGTGCTGGAAATTCCCAGAAGAAGCGTGCTATTTGTAATCCAAGCCAGGGGTTCGGCGCCAAGATGACAAACACGGAGTAGTGCTTCCAGGGATGTAACAAGGACGCAGGGCACGCCGCAACGGTCCAAAGTGCGGGCCCGATCCGTTTCGCCGGTAGACGGCTTCTTCAAGCGGCAAAGTAATATAGAGCATTCATCAATGCGTCGCAGGGAGGAAATATATCAAGTGTATCATACACGAAGATAAATTCTATAATAAAGTACATAAACACATGTAAGGTTCATTCTCTACAACAAAAGCCAAACCATGAGGTAATTTAACCAACTTAATACGTACCATGCCATAAGGAAAATAACAGGCGTGACCTTCCCTGTTATTTATACACTCAGTGTGAAACCTGGGCCTGTTTCGATGAACACAACATAGATATCCTGGCAGGAATGGCAGAAAGACACGCACGAAGGTCTTGCTCAACAGCTGTCAGTCTCTCTCTGTGTTCTTATACATCAATAAGGAAGGAAGGAAGGAAGGAAGGAAGGGAGGGAGGGAGGGAGGGAGGGAGAGGGGGAGGGAGGGAATCAAAGAGCAAAGAAATGGAGGAAAGAAACAGGGAGAAAGGGGAGAAAGAAAAAGGAAAAGAAGAAGGAAAAGGAAAAAAGGGAAGAAAGGAAAGAGGGAGGGAAAGAAAGAAAGAAAAAAGGGAAGAGAGAAGGAAGAATGGAACCAAAGAACAAAGAAAGGGAGGAAAGAAACAGGTTGAGAAGGAAGGGGAAAAAGTGAAAGAAGAAGGAAAAGAAAAAGAGGGAAGGAAGAGGGAGGGAAGGAGAGAAAGAGGAGGGGAAGGTTTGCCACAGCAACGCATGGCGGGTACAGCTAATAAATTTATACAGCATATATATATATATATATATATATATATATATATATATATATATATACACATACACATACACATACACATACACATACACATACACACACACACTAGCTGTACCCGGCACGCGTTGCTGTGCCCTTTTTAGGAGATGCGAGGAAGTCCAATCATCCACGGTGTGCCCTCCTCTAAACTGCAGTTGGATGGAGTGTGGGTCATGGGGGCATGGTGTGCCAAGTTGGGTCTTTATTGGTCTTGGTTCTGGGCCACAGTGGTCTGTGGGGAATGATGGGTTTTGAAGTACTACAAATCCCATTTTCCATGGTGGTACTTCAAGTCCCATCATGCATGGTCGGGGCTCTGTGTGCCAAGGTAGGTTACTGTAAATTCAGGCCATACACAATGTCCCATGAGCTGAGGCCTAGTTAGGAACAGCAAGTTAATGAAGCCTTACTGTCAATTCAGGCCATACACAATGTCCAATGAGCTGAGGCCTAGTCGGGAGAATCAAGTTAATGAAGCCTTACTGTCAATTCAGAGCGTAAACAGCTTCCCAGTAAGTGAGGCCTAGTTAGGGAAATCAAGTTAATGAAGTCTTACTGTCAATTTAGAGCGTAAACAGCTTCCCAGTAAGTGAGGGCTAGTTAGGAAATCAAGTTAATGAAGCCTTACTGTCAATTTTGGGTGTGGTCTGTGATTTTTGGGATGTAAATTTTCGGTTGGAAGTGATTTGGGTGTTTGTGTTGGGGATTGGCTCAGGCCTTTTCCTTATTCTGTTTTGGCAGTTTATTATGGATCGGAATTTCATGTTGGCTGGCCAGTGCAGCAGTTATGCAAATCCGCCCTTATTGGCAGCCAATCATGTTGTTCAGAATGTAGAGGCTGGGTGAGTCTTTGGCTGCCCCGGAGGATGCTGGTAAATGTAGTTTTATTTTTACTCGTTGTTTTGGGGGCCTTTTAGGTTTTGGGGGGGAACGTTTCTTTGCTACAAACGTACCTTGCTTGAGGCCTATTTCTGTTGGCAAGTATTATATATGGTGGGAGTTGTAGGACAAGACACCTGGATGGAGGGCCCAAGTTGGCCCACGTCTGCCTTAAGTGAGCAAACCGTGTTAGTTTTCGGCCCCGGCTTAAAGGTGCCTCAACCCTGTGTCCCAAACGCCCCTTGAATCAATCATGTTGATGGCTTCCATGTATATGGTGCTCATGAATTGGCTCAAGGGAGCTCTCCAAAGTGCTGAAACCTGGCCCGCAAATACGTTCAGCTCCTTCTCCAGCCTCTTTGATGTTTGAACTAAAACCCAAACAGATTCGCCACTTCTTGATGTGAGAGACGTCAGCCCTTGCTAGCAGTCGTGGCTGGCTACATAGACCTTGGTTTTGATCCATTTCAGGTTGCTTTCTCTCTCTCTTTGTGACTCTTGTGCCATGCTGCTACAGCTCTCACCTTCAGGCCCCGAGTGTTTTTTCTCAGGGACTCTATGGCCGCCCCATTACCCCTCTTCCCCTCCTCCTGGCTCCTTTTCTAGTCATTCAAGGGAAATACAGAGGTGATGGATCCCAAGAGAAAGCCTTGGAGAGGGTTAGAAGTCAACTGCCGGACTCTTCAATAATGCAGGTGTCCTATTTTTCCCCACTTTGTCAAGTTGGGCTAAAAACTGTTGGATGCCTCTGAGACACGGGAGCCGAAGAGGCCGGGAAGGGAGATATGGCAAAGGGCGGCTGCCTCCCTCCTCCCTGCAATCCTCCTCTCTGTATCAAAAGGCCCAGGCGTTTTATCTTCTTTTTAGATTAACATCTGAGGGACTTTCCCTTCTGCCGCTTGGCAAGACGGAGGGGGTTGCTTACAGTCAGGCAGAGTTGTGCGTGCAGTTTTCAAAGAAGCAGAGCTTGTCAGACTGTGTCAGGATAAAAGGAAGGGAAGGGAGGGAAAGAATGGGATCTTGTAGCACCTCTGAGGCGAGCGGATTGGTTTAAGCGTGCGCTGTCTGGGATTGCAAAACACTTTCGCCGAGATATGCACGAGAGTACAATAGTCAAGGCTGTGGTTGCTTAAACTTATGCGTGTGGGGAGGCACGGAAACCGGAAAAAATTTGGGTGCCGGATGAATTAAGACAATTTATTTATTTACTAGCTTTGCGACCTGGCGGTGCCCGGGTTATTTGAAATGGGCTGAGGCCTAGGAAGCCTTACTGTCAATTCAGGCTGAGGCCTAGGAAGCCTTACTGCCCATTCAGGCTGAGGCCTAGGAAGCCTTACTGCCCATTCAGGCTGAGGCCTAGGAAGCCTTACTGTCCATTCAGGCTGAGGCCTAGGAAGCCTTACTGTCCATTCAGGCTGAGGCCTAGGAAGCCTTACTGTCCATTCAGGCTGAGGCCTAGGAAGCCTTACTGCCCATTCAGGCTGAGGCCTAGGAAGCCTTACTGCCCATTCAGGCTGAGGCCTAGGAACCCTTACTGTCCATTCAGGCTGAGGCCTAGGAAGCCTTACTGTCCATTCAGGCTGAGGCCTAGGAAGCCTTACTGTCCATTCAGGCTGAGGCCTAGGAAGCCTTACTGTCCATTCAGGCTGAGGCCTAGGAAGCCTTACTGACAATTCAGGCTGAGGCCTAGGAAGCCTTACTGTCCATTCAGGCTGAGGCCTAGGAAGCCTTACTGCCCATTCATGCTGAGGCCTAGAAAGCCTTACTGCCCATTCAGGCTGAGGCCTAGGAAGCCTTACTGTCAATTCAGGCTGATGCCTAGGAAGCCTTACTGCCCCATTCAGGCTGAGGCCTAGGAAGCCTTACTGTCCATTCAGGCTGAGGCCTAGGAAGCCTTACTGTCCATTCAGGCTGAGGCCTAGGAAGCCTTATTGTCCATTCAGGCTGAGGCCTAGGAAGCCTTACTGCCCATTCAGGCTGAGGCCTAGGAAGCCTTACTGCCCATTCAGGCTGAGGCCTAGGAAGCCTTACTGCCCATTCAGGCTGAGGCCTAGGAAGCCTTACTGTCCATTCAGGCTGAGGCCTAGGAAGCCTTACTGTCCATTCAGGCTGAGGCCTCGGAAGCCTTACTGTCAATTCAGGCTGAGGCTGCTCCCTCAAACTGCTCCAGGATGTAGAGTGGGTCTTGAGGGTTCTGTGTGGCAAGTTTGGTCTTGTTCTCTCATTGTTTGGGGTCGCAAAGGGGTCGCAAAGTGTTTTGGGCTTAAACTCCCACCATGCCTAACTGTCTCAGGCCTTTTCCTGACCCCTTCTGCCATGTTGGTGACTGCCTCAGGCCTTTGTTATCGGAATGTTCGTGTTGGTGACTGCCTCAGGCCTTTGCCTTATCCTCCTCTGTCAGTTTAGAGGGTCGGAATGTTCGTGTTGGCTGGCCAATAGAGGCATTATGCAAATACTCCCTCACTGGCAACCAAACATGTTGTCAGAACGTAGAGGCCGGGAGCCAATCAGAACACTGGCACATATTCCTCTGCAAACACTGACTTTTATATATATATATATATATATAGATAGATAGATAGATAGATAGATTTATTGTTCATTTTTATATATCGCTCCTTTCAGCAGGCTCAGAGCAGTTTACATAAAATCAATTAGTAAAACAGCAACATTTCAATTTAATAACAGCAACAATATAAAACAGAGCATAAAAACAACAATCTGCATAGGACTCAAGACAGGCCCGGATTATCCATAAGACCACCCTAGGCCATGGCCTAGGGGCGCAAGCCAATGGGGGCGCAATTCACACAGACCAATTTTTTAAAAAAAAATGTTGAAACAAAACCGCAATGCAATGACTCTCTCTCTCTCTCTCTCTCTCTCTCTGGGGGGAAGGCGGGGGAGAGCGCTGCGAGGGGGCGGGGAAGGAGGGAATGGCGCCCCCTTGTCAAGGAAGGAGGGCGAGAGGAGGTGGAGGGAAGCCCCCGGGGTCGCTCCGGGCATGCGTGGCATGCAGGAACATGGTGGAGGAGGCAGAGGCGCTCGCGCCCTCCTGCTGCGCATGCCTGGCAGTGGCTCCGGGGGCGGGGCTTCCCTCCACCTCCTCCTCACACTCTCCTTCCTTGGGCCGCGAGGGCCCGGGGGCTTCCCTTCCTTCCTCTTCCATGCACCCTCCTTCCTTGAGTCAAGGAAGGAGGGCACAAGGAGGAGGAGGTGGAGGGAAGCCCTGCTCCCGGGGCATGCTGCGAGGAGGAGGCGGAGGGAAGCCCCTTGACTCAAGGAAGGAGGGCACGCTGCGTCGCGAGAGGTTGGTTTGGGGGTGTAATTCCTAAGTGTGGCCTAGGGCGCCAAAAGGGGTTAATCCAGGCCTGACTCAAGGATTTGGGCAACTTTCTCAGGAGCCATTTCGATTAAAGGCCTGCCTGAAAAGGGTCGTTTTACAGTCTCTCCGAAACGGGGCCAGTTCCTTGATGGCATGGACTTCATCTGGCATTGAGTTCCATAGCGACGGGGCCGCTACGGAAAAGGCTCTTGATCTGGTTGTAGACAGACAGCAGGAATGAATAGATGGAACTACTAAGAGATTTTGCTCTTCCGAGCGTAGTGATCTCGGGGGAATATATGGGGTAAGGCGGTTGTGACGACCTGTCCCTGGGGACCTTGGGGCAGGGTGGACCTTGCTATTTTAGATCCCACCCTAAACGCCAAAAGTCACTAAGTGGAGGCTTTAACCACTTAGAACGCTGCCACAAACCTAAAAAAATACTTTTAGGATTTCTTTTAAAATAATAGCTAAGCTAGGCTTCTAAACTGAAGGTAAACTAAGAGGATTTCTGAGGCGAGATATCTTCTCCCAAACTGGGAATAAGGGAAGGCTGGAAATGGCACACTCTGATGTAATGAGGCACACTGAAAGCTTTTTTGTAAAGTTAACAAATAGAATGTTTATTAACTTAACAGGCTGATCTTAAAAGCACAGAAGCGTAACGGTTATGCAGAACAGTACTAGAGTGTATTGGTTTCTTAAGATTGGTTTCTTAACTTCGTTACAAAACTGGACAGTTCAAAACTTGTCTATCTAAAACTCCTCACTCTAATATTAAAACTGGACGTGAGTAGTCTTCAACTAACTAACCTAGTTAATTCCCTGAGCTAACAGTCTTCCAGAAGCACCCTAGCTACTAACTCTTTCCTAGAGGTTTCCTGTAGCTGGCTTCCCCAGAGACGTGAGCTAATCTCTAAGCCCTAGAGATTCCAAAAGTCTGTGACTGACTAACTTTCAGCTCCACACAGAACTTTTCCTGTCAGTTTCCAAGACAACTGTCTTCCCTGACTGCTCACTCTCAGCTCTGTCAAGAGACTCCTTCCTTCCTGCCTTCTCTGACAAGAGCCAAACCTCTTCTGCCAGAAAAGCTACACTTTTCCCTCCCAAGCAGCTCGGCTCCTCCCCTCAGCTCTGAGCCACTCCCAGGCAGCTCTCTCTCTCTCCCTCCCTGAGAAGGATCCAAGCCACTCCCCCCTTTCCTGACTATCCTGTTTTACCATGGATGCCAAACTGCCATGCTGGTCTCGGCCTAGCATAAAATGGGTGAGTCCTCATAGCGGTCCCTCAGATACACCGGCCCTAGACCATACAAGGCCTTAAAGGTCAACACCAACACCTTGAAAACAATGCAGTACTCTATTGGTAGCCAGTGCAGTTGCTGCAGAATGGGTGTAATGTGCTCTCGTGCAGGTGCTCCCACCAGCAGTCGAGCAGCAGCATTCTGCACTAGCTTGAGTTTCCGGATCGATGACAAAGGAAGGCCAATGTAGAGGGCGTTATAGTAGTCCAGTCTTGAGATGACCATTGCCTGGACCACCATCGCCAGGTCACTCCTGGGCAGCTTAAGGAGCCCGCCGCCTAGCCTGTCGGAGATGGAAAAACGCGGTCCTGCATACTGTGGAGATTTGCATCTCCATTGATAGCAGTGGGTCCAATTGGACCCCCATGCTTCTCACTGAAGACGATGGGCTTAAGAGCTCGCCTTCCAGGGTAGGCAGCCGGTATCCATCCAACCCAGCCATAGGATGTCCGTCTTCGGCGGATTCACCTTCAACTGGCTGGCACGCAGCCATCCAGTCACAGCTTCTAGGCATTGATGGAAACAATCGGGTACGGTGTCCGGCCTGCCATCCATTCTCAGCACCAGCTGGGTGTCATCAGCGTACTAATGACACTCCAGACCAAAGTCGCGAACCAGTTGGGCCAGTGGACGCACATAGATATTAAACAAAAAAGGGGAAAGGATGGCACCCTGGGGGATTCCAGATGCCACTTCCAATGCAGCAACGTGATCTAATTGTCCTTTCTTTCTTTGACACCTTGGAAATACTTTCTTGTTTGTCTGCCTTTTTCGCCCTAAACATTATTCGTGTGGCTGTTACTGCTGCACTTAAGTGACAATAGCATCGAGCAGTTCTTGTTGTTTCTGCTGCTGATTATTCAAGATGAGCTGTTGAATTAACTCATTTAGGGCGAAATATAGAAAAGTTCATGACTCGGGAAAGGCATGCCAGGCTCCTCGGACAAATTCCTTTGGTCTCCATGATAGAATGCGCATGATGCCATTCTATCTCCATGGGATAAAGGCTCGATTGTTTGGGGCTGACACAGCTAGCTGAAGCCATTGTCTTCCTCCAGTCTTCGTAGAGGCAGTATGTATGTCCCTTCAGCTTTCCTCCTACATTTTTGGAAGGCTTGGACGCGAGGCAGGCATGCCCCAACCTTCCACTGGCCTTGCCAGTTTCCTTCAGAAGGCAGCTAAAAGTTTCGATGGATGTGTCCCTCTTGAGCAAAAGCAAGGCTCAAATTCTCTAGAACAGTGTTTCCCAACCTTTTTTGAGCCGCGGCACACTTTTTACATTTGCAAAATCCTGGGGCACACCACCAACCAAAATGACACAAAATGACACTCTAACCCAGTAATAATCACTGGAAGTCCCGCCCCGATCTGTTCCTATAGTCAATACCCCCCGTGGGTTCGACCACAGAAGGGCGATGTTTTTAAATGTAGGAAGGACACTTATACACTCAATGTGAAATTCCTGGGCCTGTTTGATCAACTGAACACAACCCTCCTCTCCCTATAGTATATCCTGGCAGGAATGGCAAAAGACACAAACCTGGCAGGAATGGCAAAAGACACAAACTTCCCACACAGAACTCCCATAACCAAGAAAAAAGGCTATAAGAGGTTGGTGGGCATTGACCTTGAGTTTTGGAGTTGTAGTTCACCTATATCCAGAGAGCACTGTGGACTCAAACAATGTTGGATCAGGACCAAACTTGGCATGAATACTCAATATGCCCAAATATGAACGCAGATGGAGTTCAGGGGAAATAGACCTTGACATTTGGGAGTTGTAGTTGCTGGGATTTATAGTTCCCCTACAATCAAAGAGCATTCTGAACCCCACCAATGATAGAACTGGGCCAAACGTCCCACACAGAACCCCCAGGAGGCAAGAGGAGGTCTCTACTTGGGGAAAGGGAGGCAGGCCTTCCCAATGCATGGAGAGGGAGAGACCAAGTAGACAATGGGTGGGGGGGGGGGGTGTTTGTAATTTTGTGCCTTTATCGAGGTAGGTTTCTTAGGGTTTTTATACTTCAACACACTAGACTCTCCCCCCCCCCTTTCCGGGAGGTTCCAATATCCCAAGGCACACCTGATGATCGCTCACAGCACACTAGTGGGCCCTGGCACACTGGTTGAGAAACACTGCTCTAGAACAGTGTTTCCCAACCAGTGTGCCGTGAGCGATCATCAGGTGTGCCGTGGGAAATGGGAACCTCCAATACCCTTACTTATTAAAGGAGCGCCGCTACGTCACAGTACAAAATGCACAATTAATCATACATAATCATATGCCAAAAACACATTCAAAGTGCCCAATCCTGCTGGAGAAAATCAAAAGTCTTACATAAGGTAGTTTGGCGTGGTCGCCACAGAAAGCGGAGGAGTTGCGAACCAGGAAGTAGCGAGTTCACGGAGCGCTCCTCTACGGAAAACTCACGATATTTGATGAAATCACGGAAGTGAGTGCAAAAAACAAAGTGTATCCTCACGATGTTATCCAATGTCAGTTCCGGGATCCGCACAATAACGCAGTCAGTTTGCGGACAATTTAAAGAAGCAGCACCATATTCATAGCGACAAGGTAGAAAATCACATATATTCAAAGCGCCAGAGGCTGAGGATAGATGTGACGATGGAATCGAAAGCTGGCATGGGCAAACGTGGACCTTCCGGGTGTTTTGGACTCCAACTCCCACCATTCCTAGCAGCCTCAGGCCCTTTTCCTCCCCCCCAGCCACTTAAGCAGGAAAGGACCTCAGGCTGTTAGGAATGGTGGGAGTTGGAGTCCAAAGCAGCCAGAGGGCCGACGTTTTCCCATGCCTGTTTTAGGGACCTTGGTGCGCCTCCTTCCAACATTGTGATTCTGGATAGAAAACAAACAACAACATAACCTAACATTGTTTGAGTCCACAGTGCTCTCTGGGTGTAGGTGAACTGCAACTTCCAAACTCAAGGTCAATTCCCAAGCAAACCCTTTCAGTCCTTTCTGTTGGTAATGAGAGTTCAATATGCCAAGTTTGGTTCAATTCCATTGTTGCAAGAGTTCAGGATGCTCTTTGATTGTGTGTTAACTATAAATCCCAGAAACTGTAACTCCCAAATGTCAAGGTCTATTTCCCCAAACTCCATCTGTGTTCACATTTAGGCATATTGAGTATTCATGCCAAGTTTGGTCTTGATCCAACATTGTTTCAGTCCACAGTGCTCTCTGGATATAAGTGAACTACAACTCCAAAACCCAAGGTCAATGCCCACCAAAATCTTAGAGTATTTTCTCTTGGTTATGGGAGTTCTGTGTGGGAAGTTTGTGTCTTTCTGCCATTCCTGCCAGGATATCTATGTTGTGTTCATCGAAACAGGCCCAGGTTTCACACTGAGTGTATAAATACATTTAAAAACATATTAACTATATGTATGACTGTGTTAAGAGTGTCATTTTGTGTCATTTTGGTTGGTGGTGTGCCCCAGGATTTTGTCAATGTAAAAAGTGTGCCGCGGCTCAAAAAAGGTTGAAAAACACTGCTATAGGTGGTAAATAGCATGTGGAGAACTGTAGTTCTGTATGCGTACCATGTAAACCGCCCCGAGCCTGCCGGAAGGAGCGGTATATAAGAGTGAATAATAAATAAATAAATAAATAAATAATGAGGAATTTTTCCCTTGGCTTCACAGTTTGAAAACAGGGATGCTAGTGTACAGCCAGGTTGGGGGGGGGGGGGGGCGGACCATCTTCTGCTTCTCCACTTTTGAGAGAAGAGGTTTGCATCAATAGTAGCATAGCTCTTCTGCAATCACCGAACTCATCCATTTATAAAGAAGCGATGGCGCACGAATACT
This sequence comes from Anolis apletophallus, assembly GCA_030556195.1. Lineage (NCBI taxonomy): Eukaryota > Metazoa > Chordata > Lepidosauria > Squamata > Anolidae > Anolis > Anolis apletophallus. The sequence continues at coordinate 3,685,242 of JARBWK010000015.1, forward strand.
GAAGCATGCTCAGACCCTGCTATCTGAATTCAGGAGGAGAGAGGCGTCCACGCCATCCACCTGTAAAGCCTCGTTCCGACTCGGCCTAAGAGGCCATGGTTGAAATCCCACTCCCCACACATATTGATTATCTCGAGGTTTCTTCCAACACCTGTCATTTGGAAGCATCTCCATGCTGCCTTTGGAACCATCGAAAGCGCTTTGTTTTATTCCACTTGCTGGTGCTCCATGTCAAGATGTCTCTCCTCTCTCTCTCTCTCTCTCTCTCTCTCTCTCTCTCTCTCTCTCTCTCACGCACTCACTTTCCCTCTGTAGCATGTCATCACTTGTAATGACACGTCCCCTTTTATGTCAAGCAGAGAACTCAGAGGGTTTCTGATTCTGAACGACAGTGGAGATTGTTTCAAAATCCCGTCTTTTGTCAAAAGCTTTCAAAATTGGCATTGTTGTTATTTTCACATCTTTAGAACTAAAGCAGGGGTGGAGAAAGTATGACCTCAATGCTATGTGCTATGTATGCAAAGGCTTGGTTTAGAACCCAAAAATCGGGATTCAAAAATCTAATTGGGGGGGGATTTTTTTGATTAGTAATAGAAAGACTTACAAAAAATTTTCCAAAAATTTCTAAAATGTAACGTCATTACTAACGAAATTCGTTAGTAGTTCGTATGCCAGCGCATGCGCATTCCAGATAGTTTTGGCCTACAACTCCCAGAAATCCTAACAGCTGGTAAACTGACTGGGAATTCTGGGAGTTGTAGGCCAAAACTGGAATAAATCACACTGAATTCTAGATGGGACTCTCCACGGTATTCTATTCTTGGAAGCAGCAAAAAAGGAGAAGCCCCCTCGCTCCTTGCTGCCTCTCTCTCACCCCAATCCTGAGGGGCCCAAGTTTGCCCAGGCTGAGGGAAAAGGAAGAGGCCTGAGGCTGTAAGGAATGGTGTGAGTTGAAGTCTAAAACACCTGGAGGGCTGAAGTTGGGTCTGTGGGGGAACAGAGGAGGCAGAAGAGAAGGGAGGGGAAAGCCACGAGGAGAGAGAGAGAGAGAGAGAGAGAGAGAGAGAGAGAGAGAGAGAGAGAAGAGAGAGAGAAGGAGAGAGAGCGGGGGAGAGGGGGGTGAGTTGAAGTCCAAAACATCTGAGAGGGCTGAAGTTGGCCAGTCATGAAGCCCTTCAAGGCTTGGCGCCCTTTAGATCCTGGCAGGCAGGAGGGGCAGGAGGGCCCGCCCTCCTCCTCCCCCAGGATCTAAAGCGCCAAGCCTTGATGCGCTTTAGATCCTGGAAGAGGAGGAGGAGCAGACGGGGCCCTTCCTGCCCCTCCTCCCTGCCAGGAGGTTGTTTGCATCTGATGGGGTAAAGGTAAGAAGGGGGTTTCATGGTACCACCTGGTCTCGATTAGCCAATGAGAAACCGCATTGACTAAGGGCAAAGAAGCCGGAGCTGAACTTCAAAGGCCTCTCCTAGCGTTTCCTGGTGCGGACATTTTCAACTTTAGCTCTGGCGGTTCTGGGCATGCGTGAAAATGTCCGCGCATGCTCAGAAGCTGCTGCAGACAACAGCAGGGATTGGCACTGGCCGCGCGCCATAGAAAAACCTCCCTGCTGCTGTCTGCAGCAGCTTCTGAGCATGCGCTGACATTTCACGCATGCCCAGAACCTCCGGAGCTGAACTTCAGCTCCGCGGTTCTGGGCATGCGCGTAAATTTCTGCGCATGCTCAGAAACTGTTGCAGGCAGCAGAAGGGATCGGCGCCAGCCGCACCGCCGAAGCAAAACTCCCTGCTGCTGCCTGCAGCAGCTTCTGAGCATGCGTGGACATTTCCGCGCATGCTCAGAAGCTGCTGCAAGCAGCAGTAGGGATCGGCGCTGGCCGCGCCGCCGAAGAAAACACCCTGCTGCTGCCTGCAGCAGTTTCTGAGCATGCGCGGACATTTTCGTGCATGCTCAGAACCGCCGGAGCTGAACTTCAAAGGCCTCTCCTAGTGTTTCCTGGTGCCCGCAGCTGGCCCCTCCCATGAGGCATTGCACAGGGCAAGGGAGAGCACTCTCCCGCCCTCTGCAACGTCCCCTGGGTGGGGCTGACAGGGGGAACCAGGAAGCACGAGGAGGGGCCTTCGGAGGCCTTCGAATTGCACAGGGCAAGGAGTGGCGGCACGCGGGAGGAATGGAAGGAGCGTGCGCAAGGTACCACTTAAAATTTGGGGGGGCACCAAAATAATGTTTGGGGGGGCAGAATAATGTTGAGGGGCGCCAAAATAATGTTCGCCTACCATAGGAAATTACAGTACCTTAGACCGCCCCTGTTCCAGCGCCTACTTTGTCTTGTTCTTGTTTCGCAGAGCAGGAGAAGATTCAATTAGACATCGAAACCTTGGGGTGGAATTTCAGCCCTCCCGCCATATTATGCTTCCCAAAGGGCAGCTCCCGACAGAGCCGCCCTTCTTTCTGATTAAGTATTTATTAGAACCCCTGTAGTCCTGCATAACATTTCTTCTGCATTGCTGAATCCTTTTGCCTCCGCCATCCCTCCTTCCCCGCACCCTCTCTCTCTTTCTCCGCCATCCGCGTCCCTCAGAAACAGCTTCAATGCAGCCCAGCCCTCTGCGATGATATCAAGGCAGGCCTTTTCTCTCCCTCCTCCTGCCCCTCGATGGTCCAACCAAAGGGAGGTCATTCTAATAATACACAAGGTCAACGGTGGGAGCCACCGAGTCTCCCAGTCATTTTTCATTTGCTCGCAGCACTTAATGACAGTTACAGGGGACAGGAACTTGGAGCTGACGGCCGGGTGATGTCACAAGCACATGCTCGGGGATTATAAGGGCAGCGAGGGGGCAGAGCGGCGGATTAATAACGGGGAAGAAATAGCTATTAACCGCTTCACTTGGGCACACCGCAAATGCGCAGGCACACATGGAGGCATATGGATGGAAAATTAAGAAGCGAGCACCAATAGGCAGCTTGGACCAAGAAGGGAGGGGGAGGACGCAGCAGTAGCAACATCAGCATCTCCCATCAGTCATCAGCCGGCCTCTCTGCATGGGACGGAGGAGGAAAGAGACTCTCCTAGGGAGCATCCACACTGGAGCATTAACGCAGTTTGACATCACTGTAACTGCCAAGGCTCCGTGCTACGGAATCTTGAGCATTGTAGTTTTGCGAGGCACCAGCATTCGCTGGCAGAGAAGGCTACAGTGCTTGGGAAACTACATCTCTCAGTTTTCTATAACAGGGCTGTCCAACTTCTACCGGCCCAGGGGTCTGAATTCCGGTCACTGATGACCTGGGGGGCTGTAGGGTCTGCCCCCGCCCCCGGCTTACTACTCATAAGAGGCATCCATACAGTCAAATATAATATTTTACTAACATGAAATGTATGGTGGGCATTCAAAAGGGGCATCCATAGTCAAATATAATATTTTACTAACATAAAATGCAGGGGGGCATTCAAATACACAATTGCATAATAATTACATAAAGGTTAGCCTACCTTCCCAAACGCGCGGGATCCAGGAGCAGCCGGACCACGAGCAGAGGCGACGACCGACCAAGGCAGCAGCCGGGAAGGTACAAATCACGCCTGCCAGGGGCCGCAGGGATTAAGTAGCCGAGATTTCGGCAACAGGAGTATCACGAGACTACAGAAGCCACACGGATTTCGCTCAACGCAGGCGAGATTTCGCGCTGAGAGTGAAATCCCGTGTGGCTTCCGTAGTCTCGCGATACTTGCTCCAAAACCTGGAAGTGGGTAATTTTTTAAAATATTTTAATTTTATTTATTTTATTTATTTATTATTAAAAAGCTTAGGGGGCCGTAGGGAAGGGGCTGGGGGCCATATACACCCCCCCCCAGGCCGCCAGTTGGACAGCCCTGTTCTATAACTCTGAGCCCAAATAGTTCAAGCAATGTCAAACTGCATTCATTCTACAGTACAGATCACACATGTCAAACATAAGACCCACGGGCCAAGTATGGCCCACCATGTCATTTCATGTGGCCCTTGAGGTTTTCAATACCAGGAAAACATAGTTACTACCATAACAACGGTCCCTTTAAAGCAGGGGTGGGCAATTTTTTTTCAAGGGGCCACACGAGAGCCAAACAATATTATGGAGGGCCGCACCTAAAGGCGGAACTACATTCTAATCTACATAATATATTTATTTACTTATTTATTTATTTACTATATTTACTATATGTTACACATCATTAATATTAACATATTAATATATCAAGAAATATTCATATATTATTATTATTATTTATTTCGACTTGATAAACCGCCTTTTCCGAGGCTCAGGGCGGTTTACAACATATAAAACAGCATATAAAAACAGCATATAACACACCTAAGATTAAACGCATAAAATTACATCTTAAAAATGATCATACAAAAACATAGCCAGACATAGCTGGTTTATACAGTGTAATAGTGGTACGGCAGAGTGGCAATATTAGTTATTAGCATTAATATCATAATTATTATATTATAGTATATATATATATATATATATACATTATAATATATTGAAATTATAATATAATGTAACATTATATTATATTATTTATTATATTAATATATTATTATTATAAAGTTATTATAAAATAATAATAAAAACCACTAAAATTAAATTAAATAACCTTGAAGATGCTTAAGATCATCCGGACAGACCCTGCTCTCGGTCCCACCTGCTTTGCAGGCGCGATTGGTGGGGATGAGAGACAGGGCCTTTTCAGTGGTGGCTCCTCAGCTTTGGAACGCCCTTCCTAATGACATCAGATCGGCCCCCTCCCTCCTGACCTTGCGGAGGAAGGTTACGACCTGGCGATTTGACCGGGCATTTGCAGATGTAGTATAATTGTCAAATTGAGATCTAAGGAACGAATTTACGATGCAATTGGAAGTCGGTTCAATTAATGAGACGCTGATATTGTGTTTTTAATGTTGAATGCTAATTTGTATATGTTGGAATTGTATTGTATTGATAATTGTTGATATGTTTGTCTTAAGCCGTTTTGCTGTTGTACACCGCCTCAAGTCGCCTTCAGGCTGAGAGAGGTGGTCTAGAAACAAAGTAAATAAATAAATAAATAAATCACCCCCCAAAAATTGAACTTAATGTACAAAAATGTTGAAAATAAGTGTTGGAAATGTAAGATGCAGGAGGGCACCTTCTTCCACATGTGGTGGACATGCCCCAGAACAAAGGAATTCTGGGAAATGATACATGATGAATGTAAAAAAAAAAAAATCTTAAAGGTAGACTATAAAATGAGACCAAAATTATATTTATTGGGACTAATTGACAGTGAGACATTTAAGAGTGACAATACAGAGAAGCTTTTTGCGTTCCTTACAACAGCGGCTAGGATCTTGTTTTCGAAATTTTGGAAATTAAACCTCCTACCCACCATTTATTTATTTACTTATTTATTTATTTACTATATTTACTATATGTTACACATCATTAATATTAACATATTAATATATCAAGAAATATTCATATATTATTATTATTATTTATTTCGACTTGATAAACCGCCCTTTCCGAGGCTCAGGGCGGTTTACAACATATAAAAACAGCATATAAAAACAGCATATAACACACCTAAGATTAAAACGCATAAAATTACATCTTAAAAATGATCATACAAAAACATAGCCAGACATAGCTGGTTTATACAGTGTAATAGTGGTACGGCAGAGTGGCAATATTAGTTATTAGCATTAATATCATAATTATTATATTATAGTATATATATATATATATATATACATTATAATATATTGAAATTATAATATAATATAACATTATATTATATTATTTATTATATTAATATATTATTATTATAAAGTTATTATAAAATAATAATAAAAACCACTAAAATTAAATTAAATAAAATTCAAGAAGGCAAGTTGCGAACTAAGATGGAATGGCCCAATGGACCCAGCCCAGAAGATGGCAAAGCGGACCCAGCCACTGTCGCAGCAGAGGAGAGCAGAGCAGCAGGCGAATGGAGGCTGCAGGCCTCCGCCCGCTCTCGCCCCCAGCCGTTCCCCAGCTGATTGCCCTGCTATGGAGTGCCTGCCATCCCTGGAGGTGATCCGGGCCTGCAGGGGGAACAGTCGGCGATCTGAGGCGGCTGATCGCCCTGGCGACCCGGAAGATGATCAAGTCTTCCGGGTCACCATGGAGATCAGCCCCCCGCAGGTCGCTGGGTGCTCCCGCTGCAGGCCTGGATCGCCTCCAGGGATGGCAGGCACTCCAGAGCTGCCGCTCCTCCGGCCTGTTTGCCGACACAGGCCCCACAGAACCCGCGATGGGATGGCGGCAGCGGCACCCCTTCCTCTTGGCCCCGCCCCAGGCCAGACAGAATTAGCTGCCAGGCCGCATCCGGCCCGCAGGCCGTAGGTTGCCCACCCCTGCTTTAAAGTCTACCATAAAGCCGATGTGACTCTCCATGGAAACGGGTTTGACACCCGTGGCGTAGATGCACTTGCAATTCACTGCTCTGGCCTTTTGCCATTGCATCCTTCTTCCCTCCCCTCTTGAATGTCAGTTATTTTTTGGATTCAAGTAGGTTTATATTTCGATTACATCTATCAATTTTACTCTTCCTCCAACTTTGGTATACCAATTCTTTGGGGAAGTCTTTCCCATGGACCACATGCAGCCCACAATGTATGTTTGTAGCCCAAGGACTTTGTTATCTTGGTCTCCCATATCCAACTTTGTGGAGGGAGAGACTAAAAAAATGTTCCACAGACATTGTAATGGCGGAAATCTCTCCAACTCTCCTGACCATCAAAACATCTGTATTTTGACAGAATCTGACCGAGAAGCGGCTCAGCAACAACAAGAGCCATGTAATGAGAAACTCAGGTGTCTTCTTGTCACTTCCATGGCAGATTTTTGGCTGGTTGTCAATAACAGAAACCACAACAACAAACATAGCAATGAAGCCCTCAGAGGGAGAATGGAGACGCAAATTGGCTTCCTCCATGACTGCAGCTGCTAGTGCTCATTATTACTTCTTTACCATGATAGCTAAGTTTGTGTTATAGAATCATAAATTGGGACACCCCAAAATAATTTCATCCTACCAATAACAACACATGACTGCACAGCTAAAGCATTCCTGAGAGATGACCATCCAAGCTTTGGTTAAAGACCTATACAGAAGGCAAGACCACCACCACCCCAGCTAAGACAGCCTATTATTCTACTGAACAGCTATTATCATGAAGTCGTTCTCTCAAGGATTTAGTTCAGGGCTGTCCAACTGGTGGCCTGCGGGGACGTATATGGCCCCCCAGCCCCTTCCCTGCAGCCCCCTACGCTTTTAAAAAAGAAATCGGCTGTTTAAAATTTTAAAAATATTTTTTAATTTTATTTTATTTTATTATTATTATTTTCACGGCGGGGAGGGGTGGGGCGGGGCAGGGAGGAGGAACAGGCTCCTCCTACTCCTACTCCCTCCCCCACCAATTGGTGCGCTCCGTCTTTGCGACGGCGGAGATGGGCCCGAAGAGAGGCGCCCATCCCCGGGCTCTGCGCCTCACTTCCTGCTTCTCTCCGAGATCACAGAGAAAAGCAGGAAGAGAGGCACCCATCCCCGGGCTCTGCGCCTCACTTCTTGCTTCTCTCCGTGATCACAGAGAAAAGCAGGAAGAGAGGCACCCATCCCCGGGCTCTGCGCCTCACTTCTTGCTTCTCTCCGTGCTCACTGAGAAAAGCAGGAAGAGAGGCACCCCTCCCCGGGCTCGGCGCCTCTCTTCTTGCTTCTCTACGTGAGCAGGAAGAGAGGCGCCGATCCCCGGGCTCTGCACCTCCCTTCTTGCTTCTCTCTGTGATCACGGAGAAAAGCAGGAAGAGAGGCGCCGCCCTCCGGGGAGAAGAGCCCAGGGATCGGGGCCTCGCCGCTCCCGCCCTGCCCCCCCCCACGATCGGCCCCGCCCCCACCATGGCCCCCCAGGTCATCAGTGACCTGAATTCCGGCCCTTGGGCCGGTAGATGTTGGACAGCCCTGATTTAGTTAGAATCTCTCTGCTAATAATTTGAAGCCATTTCTTTGGGTCCTGTTCCATCTTCTACATCAGGGGTTCTCAAACTTTTCCAGCCATGGAGCCCTTTTTGAAGCAAAAGTTTCCCATGGAGCCCCAATAAATGTTTATATATTATATTATATAGTATATATAATGTATATAAAATGTGTGTATGTGTGTCAGGCATGGGCTGGGCTATTGGCAGACGGATGGAGAGTATTTGTGTGAACTAATTCATACAGTGCAAAAAAAATAGAATTCAATATTTCAAATACAGTTAAGAGAATGTTTTAACATTGATAGGATTAAAGGGTTTAGTGATACAGATGAACTCTGGGACAATATTATGAAAACTGGAGAAAAAAACAATATCAAAAACCTACTCCATGCTTTTGAACTGGGCAACGGAGATAGGTGTAATCAAGCAAACTATGGTTAAATGGTCACAAAATATTGGACGATCTATTCAACTTAAGGAATGGGAACAAATTTGGTGTAAACATTTAAAAATTACCTATGCAACAGATCTGAAAGAAAACTGGCTGAAGATGGTCCACTGCTGGTACATCACCTTCCCACCTGCTACTAAGGAGGCTGTTTTGGTCCTGAACCGGTGCTTGGCCGCTGTGTCAGACTGGATGAGGGCAAACAAATTGAAATTGAATCCAGACAAGACAGAGGCACTCCTGGTCAGTCGAAAGGCCGAACAGGGCATAGGGTTACAGCCTGTGTTGGACGGGGTTACACTCCCCCTGAAGATACAGGTTTGCAGTTTGGGTGTGATCCTGGACTCATCGCTGAGCCTGGAACCCCAGGTTTCGGCGGTGACCAGGGGAGCATTCGCACAGCTAAAACTTGTGCGCCAACTGCGCCCGTACCTTGGGAAGTCTGACTTGGCCACGGTAGTCCACGCTCTGGTTACATCCCGTATAGATTACTGCAACGCCCTCTACGTGGGACTGCCTTTGAAGACTGCTCGGAAGCTTCAACTGGTTCAACGGACAGCAGCCAGGTTCATAACAGGAGCGGCACTCAGGGAGCGCACAACACCTCTGTTGCGCCAGCTCCACTGGCTACCAGTTTGCTACCGGGCACAATTCAAAGTGCTGGCTTTGGCTTATAAAGCCCTTAACTGTTCTGGTTCAACTTACATGTCCGAACACATCTCTTCCTATGAACCTTGAAGATGCTTAAGATCATCCGGACAGACCCTGCTCTCGGTCCCACCTGCTTTGCAGGCGCGATTGGTGGGGATGAGAGACAGGGCCTTTTCAGTGGTGGCTCCTCAGCTTTGGAACGCCCTTCCTAATGACATCAGATCGGCCCCCTCCCTCCTGACATTTCGCAGGAGGGTTAAGACCTGGCGATTTGACCGGGCATTTGCAGATGTAGTATAATTGTCAAATTGAGATCTAAGGAACGACGACGATGCAATTGGAAGTCGATTTAATTAATGAGACGCTGATATTGTGTTTTTAATGTTGAATGCTAATTTGTATATGTTGGAATTGTATTGTATTGATAATTGTTGATATGTTTGTCTTAAGCCGTTTTTGCTGTTGTACACCGCCTCAAGTCGCCTTCAGGCTGAGAGAGGTGGTCTAGAAGCAAAGTAAATAAATAAATAAATAAATCACCCCCCAAAAATTGAACTTAATGTACAAAAATGTTGAAAATAAGTGTTGGAAATGTAAGATGCAGGAGGGCACCTTCTTCCACATGTGGTGGACATGCCCCAGAACAAAGGAATTCTGGGAAATGATACATGATGAATGTAAAAAAAAATCTTAAAGGTAGACTATAAAATGAGACCAAAATTATATTTATTGGGACTAATTGACAGTGAGACATTTAAGAGTGACAATACAGAGAAGCTTTTTGCGTTCCTTACAACAGCGGCTAGGATCTTGTTTTCGAAATTTTGGAAATTAAACCTCCTACCCACCAAAGAACAATGGTTGGAGAAAATCTTGGAGATTAAAGACATGGATGAGCTAACATATTGGTTACAACAAAATAACGGCAAAAGGAATAAAAAGACAGACCGGACTGTGATTAATGAATATTTGGAAAAAAAACCCTGAATAAGAGGAATATTGCTGTAAAACACACATTTGTAAGTATTAAGAGCATCTAGGATGCCTCATATTTAGAGAAAGGATTTTTAAAAAGTATATAAATAGTATGGAACTATAACGGAAGTCAACATTTTTCCCCCTTCCCCTTTTCCCTATGTGTTTATTAGGGTTGGGTTTTCGGATGAAGAAATTAAAATAATTCTTATTAGATCTGTTCAAAATGCTAATTTTAAGCTTTACCGCACTTTTCCCGCCAAACCGGAAGTGGACTTTGATTTCCGCACTTCGTGGGCCCAAAAGTTCTTTATTGTTGTAATTATTTCGGATGCCCCTCTAACAGGAAAATTATCCCCTCCAAAATAGCTTTCCAGACATTACTCACAGTCAGATCGGGGCCTTTGCATGGCCGGAGCCTAAATTAAGTGAAAGGCCTTCCTCAAGGAAGTGAAAAAGGATCCAGAACCATAGAGAACCAGAGTGCGACTCCTAGAGCAGCTTGGAGGACTGAGAGGAAAAAAGCCATTTAAACCCCCAGGGAATTAGGCTAGATGGAAGGACAGATGAGAAGAACATAAGAAAGGCTGAGAGAAGAGGAGCAGGGAGTGAAAAGAGCACGGAGAGGAGAAGAAAAAGTTCAGAATCAAGAAAAATCATAGAAGAAAAACGGAGATTCCTAGAGGTGTTTGGAAAACTGAAGGGGGAAAAGCTGGAGTGAGAAGAGCACTAGAGAAGCAGAGGTAGGCAACTATTTTATAATAATATTAATAATAATATATTATTTCATTATATTTCCCTGCAAGGAAACCCAGGCCTTTTGTAATAATAATAATATTAATAATAATATATTAATTCATTATATTTCCTTCCAAGGACACCCAGGCATTTTATAATAATAATAATAATATTAATAATAATATATTAATTCATTATATTCATTATATTTCCTTCCAAGGGCACCCAGGCATTTTATAATAATAATAATATTAATAATAAAATATTAATTCATTATATTTCCTGCAAGGACACCCAGGCCTTTTATTATAATAATAATAATATATTAATTCATTATATTTCCCTGCCAGGACACCCAGGCATTTTATTATAATAATAATATTAATAATATTAATTCATTTGATTTGCCTGTGCTTAAAACAGTGTCAGTCCTGTTTCCCTGCTTTGGACAATTTAGAACTAATTACAAAATTTTGTAAGTAATAACATATCAAATAAGAAATTTTTTGAATTTTTTTTGTAAGTCATTACGTTAAGCATAAAAAATCCCCCCAAATTGGTTTTTGAACTGCGACTTTTGAGTTCTAAACCAACCCTAGTGTTTATGTATTGTTACTGTATGTTATGTAATGTTTATAAAATGAAAACCCTAATAAAAAGTATTTAAAAATATTTCAAATGAAAAACAATTTTAAACAACATAAACTTAACAGTAGTTCAGTGGAAGACCTACAGGGAATTTCAGTCCAAACCCCCTTCTGGCATGCAGAAAAAAACACAATCAAACCACCCAAACAGATGGCCATCCAGCCTTTGTGTTGTTGTTGATGATGATGATGATGATAGCAAAAAGCCCAGAGGAGGTGGGGAGCACATGGAGTCTGTGGAGAATTGAACAATTTGAGAATTGCTGTTCTACATGAGAATTCTTCAGGGAATCCAAAATGACTTTTTATGACATTCATCTTCCTAAGATATTCCTCATAGGTCTTTGTGTCCAGAAATATTCCCCTCTTGGTTATTCTATCGCCAATGCTGTTTAACATCTATGTCCGACCTCTCGCCAAGCTAGTCCAGAGATTTGGATGAGAATGTTTCCAATATGCTGATGACACCCAGCTTTTCCTAAAACTAGAACCTGGAACAACCTCAGTACCGGATAACTTCACCCGGTGTCTTGGAGCAGTGACAAGATGGCTACGTGCCCATAAATTGAAAGTAAATCCAGCAAAAACTGAAACCTTGTGGCCTGGCTGCCCATCAGAATTGGTCGGTCTATTACTATCTTTTGAAGGGGAGCCGTTGGCCCCATCCTCCACGGTGAAAAGTCTCGGTGTCATCCTGGATTCCAAAATGACGATGGAAGCCCAGGTTGCCTCCACGAGTCAAAGGGCCTTCTTTCATCTACGCCAAGCGAGGCAGTTGGCGCCTTATTTACCAACAGAGGTGCTGGCTATGGTAATCCATGCCACGGTTACATCGTGGCTGGATTACTGCAATGCATTGTATGTGGGCTTACCTCGAGCAGCAATTCGCAAGATCCAAATTGTGCAAAATGCAGCCGCTAGACTCCTCACTCCTCATCAATGAGGTGCCATATAATGCCGTCTCTGCAGCACTTGCATTGGCTGCCGGTTGAACACAGAGTCCTCTATAAGACCTTGGTCCTAGCATTCAAGGCCTTCTGAGGTCAGGGTCCTTCATATCTAAGAGACCATTTAATGCCACTCCACCACCAGAGACTGCCACGGTCAGCTCATGAGAATTTCCTCTATGTCCCTGGCCCTAGAGAGGTCCGTTTGGAGTCCAGAAGACAGAGATCCTTCTCCATCGCAGCCCCAATCTTGTGGGACACCCTCCGGCCAGACCAAAGAGCCACTCCCCATCTACATATATATTTAGGGACACTCAAGACATGGCTTTTCAGAAGAGCCTATGATTGTTAGTAACAAGCTGTGACTATGTAACCTGTTTATTTAATTGTTTAAGTCACCCAGAGCACCTTTGGTGGAGGGCGACTCATAAGAAATAAAGTTAGTTGGATAGTTAGTTGGTTGGTTGGTTGGTTGGTTGGTTGTCCTTCTTTATAAAACACAGTCCTTTCTGTCTATATGCTTCTTGAGCTTTCCATCATCAACCACTGAATCATAAAATCCTAGAGTTGGGAATGGCCACAAGGACCACCCAGTCCAACCCCCTTTTCCGATGCAGAAATATGGAATCCATGCATTCTAGATAGCCATCCAGCCTCTATTTAAAACCCTTCAGAGAAGGAGACTCCACCCCACTCCCAGGTACAGTCTTGCACCTCATTGTCAGGAGGTTCTTCCTAATGTTGAGATGGAATCTCTTCCTTCAGTTTGAATTCTTGGCACAACCCAAAGGATAAGGAGATCACCTTCTGGACCAGCAAGAACAGGGTGAATGTCTCTATGGCAGTGCTTCCCAACCTTTTTTGAGCACACTTTTTACATTTACAAAATCCTGGGGCACACCACCAACCAAAATGACACAAAATGACACTCTAACACAGTAATACATATAGTTTATATGTTTTTTAATGTATTTATAGACTCAGTGTGAAACCTGGGCCTGTTTCGATGAACACAACATAGATATCCTGGCAGGAATGGCAGAAAGACTGAAGGTACTGAAAGGGTTTGCTTGGGAATTGACCTTGAGCTTTGGAGTTGTAGTTCACCTACACCCAGAGAGCACCATGGCCTGAAATAATGATGGATCTGGACCACACTTGAAATGAATACTCAATATGCCCAAATATGAACGCAGATGGAGTTCAGGGGAAATAGACCTTGCCATTTGGGAATTGTAGTTGCTGGGATTTATAGTTCCCGTACAATCAAAGAGCATTCTCAACCTCACCAATGATAGAACGGGGCCAAACTTCTCACACAGAACCCCCAGGCGGCTCCCTCCCTGAATGGCTCTCTCCCTCTTCCACACCAGAAGGGAAGGCATTCACTCGGTTCGCTGTTGCCTTCCTTCCTTCCTTCCTTCTTTCCTGTGGTTCGAAAGAAGAAGCCGATGGGCCTGCCTCCGACTGCGCTCCTCACTTCTGCTTCTGTTCCCCGCCCTCCCTCGATTGGAGGCTGGCTGGCTGGGGAAACGGCCGAAGGAGGCGGCTGTTAAAACCTAGGCTTGATCAGACCCTGGATAAACCAACAACAGCGACTGCGGTTTAAATGCTTTATTTAAAGAAGTAGGTATTCAACGGCAAAGATAGGATAGTCCAGCAAGGCTCTTAATAGTTCAGGGAAACAAAGGTCCTTTAAAGTATCTCCAAGGGAAGCAAGAATCTTGGGGCAGCAGCTGACGAGGTTCGAAGGTTTCTTGGTAAAACTTAGAGTCCAAAGTCAGAAATCTTGGGGCAGCAATTGACGAGGTTCAAAGGTTGCTTGGTAAAACTTAGAGTCCATAGGCAGGGGGGACCCACTGGTCCCGACGAAGTTCCATGAGCATAGCCCGGTGAAGGAAACGTTGCTTCGAAGTTCCGAACGGAGTCCGGACGGAACCTTTATAGGTTTTGACCGGCATGACCCAAAAGGCGGGGGCTACGCCGAAGGGTTCTCACGGGAAAGGAAGGGTCGCTTCCTCTTAGCACCTTATCAGCGCCCCTTTGATATGCAGGTTTGGAAGTGGGGCTACCGTTGCTTTGAAGCTGTGAGCCTGAAGGAAAGTCGCACCTCTCCAGGGCAAGGTTGTCAAACTGGATTGAATTCCTGGCCATAACCTGAGATTGCTCTCGTTTGCTGTGGGAAGCAACCTGGGGCGTGACAGCGGTGCCCCGACCCCTTCTTCTTCTTCTTCACCGCCCAGCCCTTCCTCCTCCCCCAAGCAGCAGCAGCAGGAGTTCGGCAGGAGGGGGGAGAAAGGGGGAAAGAGAGGATTCCCGCGGCACACCAGGTGATCGCTCACGGCACACTAGTGTGCCGCGGAACAGTGGTTGGGAAACACTGCTCTATGGAGTGTCCAGGGGAACTCCAAGATCAACCGTTGCTAAAGCCCAACCTGACTTACTACATTGTCCTTCTGCCAGTACCTAACCAAAGCTCTCTTCATGTCTCATTTGCCTTTTGGCTGTTATTGAATTGTTGAAAAGCAGGAAGGGGAGAGGAGACAGAAGACCGAAGACGACAGGTTCCAGCTATATTGAGATCTGTTTCATTCCTTGTGACTCTGGCCCATCATTAGATAGTTTCCCTGTCTGAGCAGAAGGTCAGAGAGTATAAATATAAATTGCGTTTTGCATTACTTCTAGATGACTGAAGCTGTCAAAGCAATAATACGAGCTTTCAGTCCCGCATTCTGCCACTTCTCTCCCGATTTTTGGCCACGAGGTCATGTGCAAATTGGACGTGACAGGCCAGACGAAATGTCCAACAGACGTATATTGTTCTGCTGTGGCTACTCATTGGAAGGCTGGGCCCACATTGGGTGGAGAGCTCTCCAATCATGGAGGGTGCTGACAAATGCATAGACGTTTTGGGATACCTACACATATGCCCAAAGGAGTTGACTCTATGCACAATAGCCAGAAAAAGACAGGAATGCTTTATTCATTACAGCTCTCTAGAAGAGAATTCTAAGCATCCCCTCAAACTAAAAATTCCAGGTTGCCATAAAACGGAGCCAAGGTAGTCAAAGTGGTGTGTAATGGCCATTAACAGTCCCCGCTATTATTTAACATCTACATGCGACCACTTGCCCAGCTGGTGCACAGCTTTGGGCTTGAGTGTCACCAGTATACTGATGACACTCAGCTTATTCTGAGGATGGAGGGCCGGCCCAACTCTGTACCTGATAATTTCCATCTTTGCCTTGAAGCCATCACTGGCTAGCTGCAAGCCAGTAGGTTGAAGGTGAATCCAGCAAAGACGAAGATCCTTTGGCTGGGTCGCCCGGGCGGTAGGGAACTCCAGCTTCCAACCCTGGGCAGCGTGGCTCTATGCCCGTTGTCATCAGTAAAGAGCCTTGGAGTCCACTTTGACACTCGGCTTTCTATGGAGACTCACGTCTCCATGGTTAGCCGAGTTGAGTTTTTCCATCTCCGCCAGGCTCGGAAGCTGGCCCCCTACCTGTCCCGTCGTGACCTGGCCTCGGTGATCCAAGCAATGGTCATCTCAAGGTTAGACTACTGTAATGCTCTTTACATTGGCCTACCTTTGTCGGTGACCCAGAAACTCAAGTTGGTGCAGAATGCTGCAGCCCGCCTGGTCACAGGCATGCCTGTGAGCCACCGTATTACACCAATTCTGCAGGAACTGCACTGGCTGCCTGTTGAATTCCAGATCACCTTCAAGGTGTTCGTTCTGACTTTCAAGGCCTTGTATGGTCTGGGGCCAGTGTACCTGAGGGACCGCCTTACCCCATACTGTCCCACGAGATCAATGAGATCAGAAGACCAGGATCTTCTCCTTGTCCCGAGTGCTAAAGTCTATCGCCGTATTTCGACGAGAAGGGCATTCTCCATTATTGCCCCCACACTCTGGAACTCCTTACCGCTGGAGATCAGGTCACTTCGTGACCTCCTGGCTTTTCGGAAAGCCTGTAAGACCTGGCTGTTCCGGCACGCCTTCGAAACCTGAGCAGGTCTAACCATATATGACATTTTAAGCTTTAAATACTGTTCTAAATGTTTAATGCCTTTTACACTATGTACTGTGTTCTGTTTGATTTGTGAGCCACCCCGAGCCACCCTGGGAGTGGCGGCCAAGAAATCGAATAAATAATAATAATAATAATGATGGAGAGATGTGCACCAAATAGACTTTCTAGGGTCTCAGTAAAGCCTTATTCTGGTTCAGCTACCTGAATTCCTTGAACTGGAGGAGCAGGGGAATGGAACTGGGGATCTTTTGCGTGCAATGCGTGTGCTCTGCCATTGAGCTATGACCCTATTGATTCCAGCAGCCGTATAAACCACTCCTAAGTTTCCCCTGCAAAGTTGAATTACATCCATTTGTTGAGTGACTGGTTTGATTTGATGGACTTAAGTAAGTTTTCTCTCCCCTCCTCTCTCCCAGAGTCGCCCCAATATCTAACTTTAATTACATTATTTATTTATTTATTTATTATTTCAGCTTCTAGACCGCTCCCTCTAGAACAGTGTTTCCCAACCAGTGTGCCGGGGCAGGTGTGCTGTGGGAAATTGGCACTTCTGCCTCTCCACTCTTCCATTGCATTTAGATGGGCCATTGCCTTTGGACTGTTGCATTTAGGTGAGCCATTGCATTTAGATGGGCCATTGCCTTTGGACTGTTGCATTTAGTTGAGCCATTGCATTTAGATGGGCCATTGCCTTTGGACTGTTGCATTGAGGTGAGCCATTGCATTTAGATGGGCCACTGCCATTGGACTGTTGCATTTAAGTGAGCCATTGCATTTAGATGGGCCATTGTTATTGGACTGTTGCATTTAGTTGAGACATTGTATTTAGATGGGCCATTGCCTTTGGACTGTTGCATTTAGTTGAGCCATTGCATTTAGATGGGCCATTGCCTTTGGACTGTTGCATTTAGGTGAGCCATTGCATTGAGATGGGCCATTGCCTTTGGACTGTTGCATTTAGGTGAGCCATTGCATTTAGATGGGCCATTGACTTTGGACTGTTGCATTTAGGTGAGCCATTGCATTGAGATGGGCTATTGCCTTTGGACTGTTGCATTTAGGTGAGCCATTGCATTTAGATGGGCCATTGACTTTGGACTGTTGCATTTAGGTGAGCCATTGCATTGAGATGGGCCATTGCCTTTGGACTGTTGCATTTAGTTGAGCCATTGCATTTAGATGGGCCATTGACTTTGGACTGTTGCATTTTTAGTGAGCCATTGCATTGAGATGGGCCATTGCCTTTGGACTGTTGCATTTAGGTGAGCCATTGCATTTAGATGGGCCATTGACTTTGGACTGTTGCATTTAGGTGAGCCATTGCATTTAGATGGGCCATTGCCTTTGGACTGTTGCATTTAGGTGAGCCATTGCATTTAGATGGGCCATTGCCATTGGACTGTTGCATTTAGTTGAGCCATTGCATTGAGATAGGCCATTGCCTTTGGACTGTTGCATTTAGGTGAGCCATTGCATTTAGATGGGCCATTGGGCCCATTGCCATTGGACTGTTGCATTTAGGTGAGCCATTGCATTTAGACGGGCCATTGCCATTGGACTGTTGCATTTAGGTGAGCCATTGCATTTAGACGGGCCATTGCCATTGGACTGTTGCATTTAGGTGAGCCATTGCATTTAGATGGGCCATTGCCTTTGGACTGTTGCATTTAGGTGAGCCATTGCATTTAGATGGGCCATTGCCATTGGACTGTTGCATTTAGGTGAGCCATTGCATTTAGATGGGCCATTGCCTTTGGACTGTTGCATTTAGTTGAACCATTGCATTGAGATGGGCCATTGCCATTGGACTGTTGCATTTAGGTGAGCCATTGCATTTAGACGGGCCATTGCCATTGGACTGTTGCATTTAGGTGAGCCATTGCATTTAGATGGGCCATTGCCATTGGACTGTTGCATTGAGACCAGCCATTGCATTTGTTATCAGCATTTCTTCTTCCTAGAATAATTCATGGGGAAAATAGCTACCTGCCCTTGTGCCACTGATTGTTCTTTTGCGTTTGGTGGATGGCTGGTGGACCTGTGAGAGCATGATGAGAAGAGCACAATGCCTCCCCCTCCTTTGGTGGTGTTGTCAAGTGCTCTTATCACACAGCCAACAGGTCCCACTCTTTGCAAATGGGATGTTGTGAACATTAATCAGTGTTTATGCAGAGCTTCTTTGAAGAGGAAATATGCCCATATACATGTGAAGTGTTATTAAACCAAGCGGAATTGGAGTTGCTCGTTGGGGTTGGGGATGAAGGGGAGGGAATTGGCGAGATCAAGGAGGCCTGCTCAAGGAGGTCTTTCAACACAGACTCCAAGAGTTACACAGGAGGTACTACAGCTGATTTGGAGATCAGCTGTTGTAACAGGTAATGCGCTCTGAGTAGAAAGTGGGGGGTTGTCTATGGAGTCCGGGCAGTTGAAATTTGCCCTCCTTGGCAGAGAATGCTACAGACATTGTAAAACTACAGCGCCTGGGGTTCTATAGTATTGAAAAAGGCTAGGGCAGTTCAAGTGGTGTTTTCCAAAGGTTATCTCACTTTTTTCATTGAAGTGCAGATCCTCTTTGTGCTAGAGCAGGGGTGGGCAATTACTTTGTCCAAGGGGCCACACGAGAGCCAAAAAATATTTTGGAGGGACGCACCTAAAGGCTGAACTGCATTCTAATCTACATTATTTATTTATTTATTTACTATATTTACTATATATTGCACATAATTAATATTAACATATTAATATATCAAGCAATATTCATATATTATTAATATTAATATAATTAGTATATTATAGTATATATATAGACATTACAATATATTAAAATTATAATATAATATAACATTATATTATATTATATTATTTATTATATTATTATTATAAAATTATTATAAAATAATAATAAAAATCACTAAAATAAAATAAAATAAAATTCAAGAAGACAAGGTGCGAACCAAGATGATATGGCCCAATGGACCCAGCCCAGAGGATGGCAAAGCGGACCCAGCCACTGCCGCAGCAGAGGAGAGCAGAGCAGCAGGCGATCGGAGGCCATAGGCCTCCGCCCGTTTTCGCCCCCAGCCGTTCCCCAGCTGATCGTCCTGCTATGGCGTGCCTGCCATCCCCAGGCCTGCAGGGGGAGCAGTTGGCGATCTGAGGTGGCTTATTCGACCTGGCGACCTGGAAGAAGATGAAGTCTTCCGGGTCGCCAGGGCGATCAGCCCCGCAGGTCGCCGAGTGCTCCCACGGCAGGCCCGGATCACCAGGCACTCCAAAGCCGCCACTCCAAAGCTGCCGCGATGGGATGGCAGCAGCGGCACCCCTTCTTCTTGGCCCCACCCCCGACGCCCTTCTCCCCTGGCCGGACAGAATCAGCTGCCTGGCTGGATCCGGCCCACAGGCCATAGGTTGCCCACCCCTGTGCTAGAGACTCTGAAAAACCACAACTCCCAGGGTTCCATACCATTGAACCAGATGCCCATTGGAGAGCATCCACACTGTGAAGTTAATACAATTTGACACCACATTAATTGCCTTGGTTCAGTGCTATGGAATTGTGGGAGCTTTGAGCTGCCTTTCGCCACCTCTGCACAAGAGTGCTGGCACCTGAGCAAACTACAACTCCCAGATCCCATGGCATGTTTTTTTATGGTAAAACCAATTAGAAAACAGCATTTACAGCCCTGGAACAAAAAAAATGTGTTACATAGTGTTATCAACAAACAGGATTTTAACATTTCGGAGAGGGAGAGAGATTTAGATTTAGATATATGTGTATATTAGGCATGGTTTCGAACCCAAAAATAGGGAATCGAAAATCTAATGGGGGGGGGTTATTAGTAATAGAAAGACTTACAAAAAAAATTCCAAACATTTCTAAAATGTAACATAATTACTAACGAAATTCGTTAGTAGTTCTAAAGTAGGCAAAGCAGGGAAACAGGACTGATACTGTTTTAAGCACAGGCAAATCAAGGGGCAACATATCCCTTGGTTTCCTTGCAGGGAGATATAATGCATTAATATATTATTATTAATATTATTAAATACCTCTGGCGCAGGCCTTGCTAATCTGTAGAGTTCTCCTCACTCCAGCTTTTTCCCATTCAGTTTTACCATAGCAGTCTAGGACCTCCGTTTGAACTCTAAGGCTTTTCTTGATTCTGAACTCTTCCTTCTCCTCTCCGTGCTCTTTTTCACTCCTGCTGCCCTTCTCTCAGCAGTTCTTATGTCCTTCTACTCTGTCCTTCTATCTAAACCCCTTCCTGGGTGTTTAAATCGCTTTTTAGTCAGTCCTCCAGCCCCTCTAGGAGTCCCGATCTGATCTCTCTATGGTTTCCGGCCCTTTTTCACTTCCTGGAGGAGGCCTTTCACTCTAATTGGGTTTCAAGCATGGAAAGGCCCCGATTTGGCTGTGAGTTATGTCTGCAAAGCTATTTTGGAGGGGGAAATTTTCCTGTTGGGTGGGCATCCGAAATATTTAATAATCTAACGAAATTTTGGGCCCAGGGAGTGCGAAAAAGAAAGTCCACTTCCGGGATTGGCCTTGCGATCCGTATAAACTTGAAAGTCCCATACATACGAATCCCTTCCGATTTCTTTTCATTTTCATAACTTTTTTCTCATGCCTAGTGTATATAAGACATAGAGTTGTGTGCGGAATTTGTTTCTCCTGTTTAATTCGTTTCTTTCGTTTCTTTCTTTTCTTTGGGAGCGCGAAACAGGAAAGCCCCTCCAGCTGTGGAAATCAGTTCACCACGAAAGCAAGCAGGAGTGGGTCCCAACTCCTGGCTTGCTTTTTGGCATCACAGAGTCAGAGGCACTCGACTGCAGGCCCTGGGAATTACAGGTGTTCCTGTATGTCACATATGCACTCTCCTTGGAAAGAGAGTGCATGTGTGGCATGCAGAAGTGCCCACGCCTGCCAGGGCCTGCAGCTGAGCTCCTCTTACTCTAGAGTAGGAGGTGCTCAGCTGCAGGCCTTGACAGACGCAGACACTTTCTGGGCCTTCATGCAACACACTTTCCAATGAGAGTGCGTGCGAGGAATGCAGAAGCGCCTGCGCCTGCCACGGCCTTCAGTTACGTAAGTGCTTCTTCTAGAGTAGAATGCTGGGAAGGGAAGCCTGTGTAAGAAGGCTCTCCCTATCATGGGCTAATAGAAAATGGATCTTTCAGCACTGGAGAACGGAAACAGATTTCAGGAGGCTCCCAAAAGACAGATTACGTCTGTTTTGCATAACGGCTCTGAGTAGCCAGCACCACCAACATTCCAACGCTCTAAACTGCCGGGGCGGGGGGGGTGGCTCCCAGCTTCTACATTCTAACTGAGGGAGTATTTGCATAATGCCTCTAATTGGCCAGCTCCACCAACATTCCGACACTCTAAACTGCCAGAGGGAGGTGGTGTGAGGATCATAGGAGTTGTAGTCCATAATGGTTTTTTTGGATTTGTGGCCGTTGGTTCTTTTGGGGTTTTTTTGTGGTATGCATACCTCATAGGGTTTTATGGGTATGTGGGCTGTTTTTGTGTGCCTGCCTTGTGTGGTTTCTTTGTCTATAAGACAGGAACCACCACATGAAGGATTTTTTATATATAGATGTGTGTGTGTGTGCGTGCGTGTGTAATATATAAGCCATATTTACACCATAGCTGCGCCTATATTTTGCAAAGCTACCAACACATCAATCTCTCTTGTCTGTGAAGGTGATTCATCTATCTTTCCCTATTTGGGCTTGGTATATGACTGTTAAAGGAGACTGTTAAACTCTGCTTTCTTAATCCGGGTCTGGAGCAGAAGTCGAGTGGAAAGGAATTGCCGTGCTTGAACTACCATTAGGAATATGGGGGTCTCACAAACTATGTTGAATTGGTTGAGACTGGGTGAGATATCCATTGAAAAACTAGAGCAAAGTGTGCTGCAAAAACAAAAAATGCACTTTAATAAACTTTTCCCATGTTTTATGATAGGACCAATTAGGACAGTGTTTCCCAGCCTTTTTTGAGCCGCAGCACACTTTTAACATTAAAAAAATCCGGGGGCACACCACCAACCAAAATGACACAAAATGACACTCTAACACAGTAAAGAATGGCTGGGGGATGGTGGCCTGCTGGGAGCGCTGAAGCCAGGGAGGGGGAGGAGCCAGGCCACACCATGCCCCGCCCCCTCCCCCTGGCTTCAGCTCTCCCACAGCTTCTCCAGCCTTGAGGGGGCAGTGCCACGCCAGCGGTGGCAGAGCCAGCACAATGTTGGCTTGGTACTGTCCCCTAAAGGCTGAAGAAGCTGTAGGAGAGCTGAAGCTGGTGGTAGGGGGTGGAGCCGGCCGTGCCATGCCCCGCCCCCTCCCTCCACCTTCAGCTCTCCCACAGCTTCTCCAGCCTTGAGGGGGCAGTGCCAAGCCAGCGGTGGCAGAGCCAGCACAATGTTGACTTGGCACTGTCCCTCAAGGCTGAGAAGCTGTGGGAGAGCTGAAGCCAGGGAGGGGCGGAGCCAGGCTGTGCCAAGCCCCTCCCCTCCCTTTGGCTTCAGCTCTCCCAGAGCTTCCAGCCTTGAGGGGCAGTGCTGGCCAGCGGTGGCAGAGCCAGCACAATGTTGGCTTGGCACTGTCCCCTCAAGGCTGGAGAAGCTGTGGGAGAGCGGAAGCCAGGGAGGGGGCGGAGCCAAGCCATGCCATGCCCTGCCCCCTTCCCCCAGCTTCAGCTCTCCCACAGCTGAAGCTGAAGCCACGCAGAGGAGGAGCATGAGCAGTGGACGGGCTTCAGTGGGTGGGGCTTCTCTTCCACGCGGCTTCAGCGAGCGAGGGGCAGGAGTCATGGCGGATTGGAGGCTGGCTGGGGAAACAGCCGAAGGAGGTGGTGCCCTGGCCCCTTCTTCTTTTTCTTCGCCGCCGCCCGGCCCTTCCTCCTCCTCCCCCCAAGCAGCAGGAGTTCGGCAGGAGGAGGGGGGAAGGAAGGGGGGCAGAGAGCTTTTCTCGCGGCACAGCAGGAGGTCCATCACAGCACACTATTGTGCCACGTCACAGTGGTTGGGAAACACTGAATTAGGAAATGACATTGATAACCCAGGAACAGAAATCAGGCTACATAGTATATGATGGATGCCTGTCTTTATGCGCTAGTCCTGGGCTGTCCAACTTCTACCGGCCCAGGGGCCTGAATTCCAGTCACTGATGACCTGGGGGGGCGTAGGGTTTTACCCCGCCCCAGCTCCACCCCTGCCCCCGGCTCTGCCCCCTCCCCGCCCCCGGCTTTGCCCTCATACCCCGGCGCCCTCTCCCCTTATTTTTATTTAATATTAAATATATTTAATTCCATTCTCCCCTTCCTCTTATCTTAATGTATCCCATCTCCCCTTATTTCATCTTTAAATATATTTAATTTTATATTTAATACATGAGGGGAGATGGGGGGAGGGAATGAGGAGCCCCCTGAAGAGCCCCCTGCTTCGGCCTACCTTTTCCAAACGTGCAGAATCCAGGAGTACCCGGACGACGAGAGAGGCGCCGACCGACTGAGTCAAAGAAGGTCCTAATCACGTCTGTGGGCCTCAGCAATCAAGTAGTAGAGTAGCCGAAGAGTATCGCGAGAATACGCAATCCACATGGGATTTCTCTGTCAACGCCGGCGTGATCTCGCATTGACAGCAAAATCCCGTGTGGAGTGCGTATTCTCACGATACTTGCTCTGAACCCAAAAGTAGGTATTTTTTTAATTTTTATTATTTATTTTATTTTTCAAATTTTTTTTGTTAAAAAGCTTAGGGGGCCGTAGGGAAGGGGCTGGGGGGCCGTATGCAGGCCCTGGGCCGCCAGTTGGGCAGCCCTGCGCTAGTCAATAGGAGCACTGCTTCTCATATGCTGTGGAATCCCACACATCAATACAATTAGCCAGATCCTTCGGCATCTGTGAAGCATCCTCCACTGGTACCTTTGTTTCGCCACAACGCAGCCTTTTCCCACCTGTTCCTTCCATAATAAGCTCGATGTGTGTGTTTAAAGTTGACTAGAAGAATATTACTTACCCCTAGAGAAGGGAGAAAAGGATCCCACATGTCAATCAAAAGCCTTCTTTCAACCTCGCAGCCCCCCCCCCCCCCCTTGCTTTTGAATCGCTTAGTGATATTGCTAAGACGTTCTTAGCCAAATACATGTTTGTGTTAATGAAATCTTTGGTTTGCCGAGGAATGAAATTTCCTCTCTTGCCCGGTGCTATTAGCTAAAAGACGGGACCAGACATCTCATATTTGAAAACAGTGGGGAGGGGAGCAGAGGGCGGGATCCGGAGGATAACAATAGTGTCTGGAAACGTGCGGGCGCCTTGCACATGTGCAAATTCCCCTTTACATACAATGGGACGTTTTGGGCCATTGCAAAACTTTTACATTCATTTTCAGAGCATGGAAGCGGAGTTTGTTATGCCCTGGTGCATATCTACTGCACATGGATGCACATTATGCAGGGAGTTGCGCATTTGGTTGCACATTGAGTGTCTCAGGGCGCGTCTACGCTGATCTGGAACTCGCTCCCGCCTGCGCTCAGGGCCACACTGGCCCCGGCCAGATTTTGGCTGGCCTGAAAACCTGGCTCTTCCGCCAGGCTTTCGGGGACTGAACTGGATGGATGGCAGAGCCTTCTACGGCTCATATCTGCTGTTTTAACTGATGTATCTATGTTTTTAAAGGATGTAAGTCACCCGGAGCACCATTGGTGGAGGGCGACTCACAAGTAATAAAGTATTATTATTATTATTATTATAATTGATGCAATTTGACAATCGTTTAGATTCCAGTGATGTCACGTAACAGCGATACAGTGACATAGCTATAACTAGAGGCACCCAGTAACTCTGGATGCATCTACACTACAGGATTAAGGCCATTTTAACTATCATGGTTCAATGCTATGGAATCCTGGGAGTTTTCTCTCCAAAGAGAGAGAAAACTACAACTTCCAGGATTCCATAGTATTGAGCATTAGCAGTTCCAGTGGTGTCAAACTGCATCAGTTCTATAGCGTCTACACCAGGGGTGGGCAATTATTTTTTCCAAGGGGCCACATGAGAGCCCAAAAATATTATGGAGGGCCGCACCTAAAGGCGGAACTACATTCTAATCCAGGGGTGGGCAACCTACGGCCCGCGGGCCGGATGCGGCCCGGCAGCCGATTCTGTCCGGCCCGGGGAGAAGGGCGTCGGAGGCGGAGCCAAGAGGAAGGGGTACTATATAATAAATATAGTAAATAAATAAATAAATAATGTAGATTAAAATGTAGTTCCGCCTTTAGGTGCGACCCTCCATAATATTTTTTGGCTCTCATGTGGCCCCTTGGAAAAAATAATTGCCCACCCCTGTTCTAATCTACATTATGTATTTATTTATTTACTATATATTACACATCATTAATATTAACATATTAATATATCAAGAAATATTCATATATTATTAGTATTAGTATCATAATTATTATATTATAGTGTATATATAGGCATTATAATATATTGAAATTATAATATATTATAACAGGAAAAGGAAAATCAACATGGTTTCTGCAAAGGCAAATCATGTCTTACTAACTTGTTAGAATTCTTTGAGGGTGTAAATAAACACATAGATAAAGGGGACCCAGTCGATATTGTTTACCTTGACTTTCAAAAGGCTTTTGACAAAGTCCCTCACCAAAGGCTCCTAAATAAGCTCTTTAGCCATGGACTCAGGGGACAGGTCTTGTCCTGGATTGGAACCTGGCTAAACTGTAGGAAACAAAGGGTGGTAATAAATGGACACTTCTCTGGGTGGAAAGAGGTGAGAAGTGGCGTACCCCAAGGTTCAGTTTTGGGTCCGTTACTTTTTACTTTATTCATTAATGATCTGGATGTAGGAGTGAATTCTGAGGTAGCAAAGTTTGCAGACGACACTAAATTGTTCAGGGTAGTTAAAAATGAAACTGATTGTAAAGAGCTCCAGAAAGATCTCTCGAAATTGAGTGAATGGGCAACAAAGTGGCAAATGCATTTTAACCTAAACAAGTATATAGTCATGCACATCGGGGCAAAGAACCCAATCTACACGTACCAATTGTTGGGGTCAAAGCTTTCCGAGACAAACCAGGAAAGGGATCTTGGGATTTTGGTGGACAGCTCAATGAAGATGTCAACCCAGTGCGCAGCAGCAGTGAAAAAAGCAAATTCTATGCTAGGCATGATCAGGAAGGGAATCGAAAATAGGTCGGCAAATGTTGTATTGCCTCTCTACAAATTGATGGTAAGGCCACATCTGGAGTACTGTGTACAATTCTGGTCTCCGCACCTTAAGAAGGATATAACGGAACTGGAAAAGGTACAGAAAGGGCAACAAGAATGATCCAAGGGATGGAGCGGCTCCCTTATGAAACCAGGTTGCAACGCCTTGGTCTTTTCAGCCTTGAAAGACGGCGTTTAAGAGGTGACTTGATCGAAGTGTATAAAATCATGCATGGGATAGAAAGGGTGAATAGAGAAAAAATATTTTCTCTGTCACACAACACTAGGACTAGGGGCACTCCCTGAAGCTCCAAGGTAGGAAAGTTAGGACTAATAAAGGGAAATATTTCTTCACCCAGAGGGTCATTGGGTTATGGAACTCACTTCCAGAGGAGGTCGTGACAGCTGTCAGCCTGGACAACTTCAGGGCAGGATTAGACAGATTCATGGATACCAAGTGTATCGGTAGTTACTGAAAAGGACATTCAAGTGCCACCTCTGTGTTGATGGAGGCAGGCAGGATTTCCCTGGGTACTGGTTGTGGGGGGTCGGGAGCAGGTCAGGGTTTTGCCCTCCCTTCTGCTCGAGATCCCCGTGTACAACTGGGGGCCACTGTGTGATACAGAATGCTGGACTAGATGGGCTGAGGTCCGATTCAGCATGGCTCTTCTTATGTTCTTATGTTCTTATATTATTTATTATATTATTATATTATTATTATAAAATTATTATAAAATAATAATAAAAACCACTAAAATAAAATAAAATCCAAGAAGACAAGGTGCGAACCAAGATGGAATGGCGCAATGGACCCAGCCCAGAGGACGGCAAAGCAGACCCAGTCGCCGCAGCAGCAGAGGAGAGCAGAGCAGCAGGCGATCGGAGGCTGCAGGCCTCCGCCCGCTCTCGCCCCCAGCCGTTCCCCAGCTGATCGCCCTGCTATGGAGTGCCTGCCATCCCTGGAGGTGATCCAGGCCTGCAGGGGAATCAGTCGGTGATCTGAGGTGGCTGATCGCCCTGGCAACCCGGAAGACGATCCGGGTCCCCAGGGCAATCAGCCACTGTAGGTCGCCGAATGCTCCCGCTGCAGGCCCGGATCGCCTCAGGGATGGCAGGCACTCCAAAGCCGCCGCTCCTCCGGCCTGTCTGCCGACACAGGCCCCCCAGAGCCCGCAATGGGATGGCGGCAGCGGCACCCCTTCCTCTTGGTCCCGCTCTCGACGCCCTTCTCCCCAGGCCGGACAGAATCGGCTGCCGGGCCACATCCGGCCAGCGGGCCGTAGGTTGCCCACCCCTGGTCTACACTATACTATTGATAGTGCATCATTATCAATGCTTTTCCCCCATCAGGCTAGATCAGTGGACTACAAATTGAGGTCCTTCAGGTTTTTCGGATTCAGCTCCCTGAAGTCCTAGCCAACAATCAGGAATTCTAACTGAAGCCCAAAACATCTGGGGACCAAGGTTTGGAAATGACACTATGTAACAAAATTTGAAAAATATGCTGTCCCTGGTTTGAAGGGATTTTTCCTGTTTAATTGTGCTGTGCTTACTTTGAAAGTAGTTGGTCTACTCCAGAAACTTTGTTTTTGTGGCTGCCACAAACTATGTTACATTGGGTTGCTGTGAGTTTTTCAGACTGTATGGACATGTTCCAGAACTGTTCTAGAACATGGCCATACAGCCCAGAAAATGCATAGGCTGTGATTCCGGCCTTGAAAACCTTCAAAAAATCACATATGTTGAATCGGTTGAGACCTGGATGAGATATTCATTGAAAAAATTGAGCAAAATGTGCCACAGGATGTCTTGCCGAAAGGAAGTTTTTGCAGTTTAATAAACGTTTTCCTTGTTTTCATAATAGAACCAATTAGAAAATGGCATTTTAAGCCCAGGGACAAAAAATCATGTGGTATTGGGTGTTATTGGGTTCACTGAAGACCCAAAAATTCTGAAGGCCCAAGGACCCACTGTATTGTATTTTACCACAGCTGCAGTTGTTTTCATGTGGCTATGTATGGATAGATAGATAGATAGATAGATAGAGAGAGAGAGAGAGAGAGAGAGAGAGAGAGAGATAGATAGATAGATCAATGCACATGCATCTCTACAATATATACAATGTATACATTATATACAATGGGATTTAAGCATCCCTAGGTGTTGGTATCCATGGGCCCTGGAACCTCAATGCATCCCAAGGACCACTGTACAATGTATACAATGTATACATTATATACAATGGGATTTAAGTATCTCTAGATGTTGGTATCCATGGGCCCTGGAACCTCAATGCATCCCAAGGACCACTGTATTATATTTTACCACAACTGCAGTTGTTTTCATGTAGATATGTATAGATAGATAGATGGATGGATGGGTGGATGGATACATCAATGGACAAGGTATACAATGTATATATATACATTATATACAATGGGATTTAAGCATCCCGAGATATTGGTACTCATGGGCCCTGGAATCTCAATGCATTCCAAGGATCCACTGTTTTCATGTGAGTCTGTACGGATGTATGGATAGATAGGCAGACAGATGGAAACATCAATGCATATGCATCTATACAATGTATACAATGTATACATTATATACAATGGGATTTAAGCATCTCTACGTGTTGGTATCCATGGGCCCTGGAATCTCAATGTTTCCCAAGGATCCACAGTTTTCATTTGAATATGGATGGATGGACGGACGGACGGACGGACGGATGGACAGATGGAAACATCAATGCACATGCATCTATACAATGTATACAATGTATACATTACATACAATGGGATTTAAGCATTCCTAGGTGTTGGTATCCATGGGCCCTGGAATCTCAATGCTTCCAAAGGATCCACTGTTTTCATTTGAATATGGATGGATGGATGGACAGACAGACAGAGACATCAACGCACATACATTATATACAATGGGATTTAAGCAGCCTCAGATTTTGGTATCAATGAGCCCTGGAATCCCATTGGATCCCAAGGATGCGCTGTATTGTACTTTGCCACAACTGTAGAGGATTTCATGTAAATATGTACAGATAGATATAGACATAGATACAGATGACATAGATATATAGATGCACATGATTATCCAATACACGAACAATAATGTCACTTGAGTAAAATGATAATACACAACGCTATCCCATACACAATTTAAGGGGCAGATCGATATGCTACAGTAATGACAAATCAACTGTTAGCGAAAAATATCAAAATATATAATCACATAATATAGTGTAATCACGTCACAATATCGCTTACAGTGCAATGTATATACATCTATGACGAAATACAGTATTGTTATTATGCCCTTACATATAATCACTGGGCTTAAAAGACGCAGGCATAAAGTCTGTGTACCCTGTGAGTAATCCGGAGGCAATTCAATCACGGATTTAGACCAAGTCGTCGGGGGGAGCCTTGGAGGTTGGAAGAGCTGGCAAACTGCTCGATGGGCAGGCGCCTACGGCAGGAGGTAAGGTGACGACGCCAAGATGGCCGTTTCGCGTATCCCACGCTTCCTCAGGGCGCTTGTGTCTTCTAGCCCGGAAGGACATTTGCACTAGCGATTCTGTACAAAGAAGCGCCAATGCGCAACCTTCCGTTCAGACCTTGAGTTTTGATTTGATGACTACAATTCTGGGGAAAAGCGGCTAGAAGACACAAGCGCCCTGAGGAAGCGTGGGATACGCGAAACGGCCATCTTGGCATCGTCACCTTACCTCCTGCCGTAGGCGCCTGCCCATCGAGCAGTTTGCCAGCTCTTCCAACCTCCAAGGCTCCCCCGACGACTCGGTCTAAATCCGTGAGTGAATTGCCTCCGGATTACTCACAGGGGTACACAGACTTTATGCCTGCGTCTTTTAAGCCCAGTGATTATATGTAAGGGCATAATAACAATACTGTATTTCGTCATAGATGTATATACATTGCACTGTAAGCGATATTGTGACGTGATTACACTATGTTATGTGATAATATATTTTGATATTTTTCGCTAACAGTTGATTTGTCATTACTGCAGCATATCGATCTGCCCCTTGAATTGTGTATGGGATAGCATTGTGTATTATCATATAGATGCACATGCCCAGAGGACAAGATGGTACACAAAGGCCAAGGCCACGTTGCCCAACAAGACATTCCCAGAACCAATGCCTCTGAATGGACAAGAAGGACAGGAACAACCAGAACTCTGGAAGTCCTCATCTTGAGCTACCCATGTTTTTTCCCCTCCTCGGTTTTGGTGGCAACGGTGGTATCATCGCTGTTCCTCTTGAAAGGTGTTACAACAGCAATTCAATTAGAGTAAATAGTGTACATCATATGCGCAGCTGGAAAAATCTGGGGACTCGCTGTGACCAAACGCTGAAAGAGAATACAGCTTATAACCGGCATTAGCCTGTCCCTTTTTTCTGTTGTTGACCACAGGTTAATGAATTTCAAGGGGCTTAGGATATCTAAACAGAAACACACTGGGATGCTGGGGAGAAATTATACAAAGCCAAAATGGGGGAATTACAGAGATCACATGAAACCAAGGCAGCACATGGAGCCTTGCACCTGGGAACCACCGTTAGAGGGGTTTCTCTACCTGCTCCCCCCTCCTTCACCCCTTCACCACCCCCTTCTCTCCATAATATTACTGGGAACTACTGATGCATGTGTGTGTGTAGACACACAGAGAGAGAGGAGAGAGAGAGAGAGAGAGAGAGAGAGAGAGAGAGAGAGAGAGAGAGCAGTGCAGTGCATACAAAGGATAGGCAAGCAAAACTAAAATTCTATATCCTTTCAATGATGTGTAGATAAAGCTGGATGGTTGTGTAAAAAAGAAGGGAGGAAAAGGAGGAAAGAGGGAAAGTGGGGGAGAGAAATACTGTATATAGCATATGAGAATAGATATGATATGGTATGGTATATATCCAGGCATGTAGCCAGGGGCTAAGGGGCTTCAGCCCCCCGAAATTCTCAGGGTGGTCCGCGAGAAGGCCTTACTGGTACATTATTTAAACTGTTATGTGTATTTATATCATGATCTGATCACCATGCTCATTATATCCCACATTAATGGGGTTATTGGGATAACAACACAAAAGGTTTGCTAGGGTAGACCCTCTTCCCCCCCAGTCTCAGCCCCTCCCGAACCAAACTCCGCCCGCCCCGAATCAAAATCCTGGCTACGGCCCTGTATATATCCATGTGTCATCTACAGCAGGGCTGTCCAACAGGCGGCCCTGGGGCCGTACATGGCCCCCAAGCCCCTTCCCTCCGGCCCCCTAAATTGTTTTAATAAAGTACAAATAAAAAAAATAAAATAAAAAATAATAATAAATACCTATTTCCGGGTTTAGGCAAGCATCGCGAGACTACGCCAGCCACAGACGGGATTTCGAGGGAGGTCAAAATCCCGTCTGTGGCTGCGTAGTCTCACGATAGCTGCCGAAATCTGGGGTCCCGCGGGATTTGCGGCCTGGGCGCGTGCCTCCTCCTCCCTCGCAGCTGCTTCCAGGCCAGCCCCCATTCATTCCCTCAGAGAGAGGGCGGAGGGGAGTGAGGCAGGAAAGCCCCTCGTGGCTCCGTCCTCTTCCTGTGGAGGGCCCTCGCTTCCTGCCCTGCGGATGGGAGAGCCGCTGCGCCCGGCCTGAGCTTAGCCTCGGCTCCAGCAAGGCTCTTCGTGGGTGGCGTTGGCGGTTCGGCCCTGTGGCGGGGCTGCCACAGTATGGGTAAGGAAGGGCCTGGCTCGAATCAATCAATCTAAAAACAGTGGGACGTTGGGTGAGGGGGGGGGGGGGTCCCTCAGCAGCGGTTTCCTTGGTGATGCTTCCTTCCCCTCCTCCGTACCCCCTCCCCCTTGTTGTGCTGCCTTCCCCCGCGTGCAGGGCGCAACATGGCTTCCTTTGCGCCTGCCCCGCGGCTTGTTTTCCCTTCAGGGAGGGAGGAGCTCTTTGGGCCTCCTCCACCCGCCTCTGGGAAAGGAGGCCCCATCAAGCCCTGCGACGGCATTGAGGTGTTTGGGGTTTTTTTTTGGTGTGTCCCAATTTGAGTGTGGACTCAAATAACTCAAAGATTAGGAAACATTCCCCCAAATCCACCAGTGTTCCCATTTGTGTATATTGAGTATTCATGCCAAGTTTGGTCCAGATCCATCATTATTTGAGTCCACAGTGCTCTCTAGATGGAGGTGAACTACAACTCCACAACTCAAGGTCAATTGTAAGTAAATTGGAGCCGGGGGGGGGCGGAACTGGGGGAGGGGCAGGGTGGAGCCGGGGGAGGGGCGGAGCCAGGGGCAGGGGCAGACCCTTCGGCCCCCCAGGTGATCAGTGACCAGAATTCCGGCCCTTGGGCCCATAGAAGTTGGACAGCCCTGGTCTACAGCGCTGTTTTTCAACCTTTTTTGAGCCTCGGCACATTTTTTACATTTACAAAATCCTGGGGCACACCACCAACCAAAATGACATAAAATGACACTCTAACACAGTAATACATATAGTTAATATGTTTTTAAATGTATTTATACACTCAGTGTGAAACCTGGGCCTGTTTCGATGAACACAACATAGGTATCCTGACAGGAATGGCAGAAAGACACAAACTTCCCACACAGAACTCCCATAACCAAGAGAAAATACTATAAGAGTTTGGTGGGCATTGACCTTGGGTTTTGGAGTTATAGTTCATCTATATCCAGAGAGCACTGTGGACTCAAACAATGTTGGATCAAGAACAAACTTGGCATGAATTCTCAATATGCCCAAATGGGAACAGAGATGAGGTTTGGGGGAAATAGACCTTGACATTTGGGAGTTACAGTTTCTGGGATTTATAGTTAACACACAATCAAAGAGCATCCTGAACTCTTGCAACAATGGAATTGAACCAAACTTGGCATACTGAACTCTCATTACCAACAGAAAGTACTGAAAGGGTTTGCTTGGGAATTGACCGTGAGTTTGGAAGTTGTAGTTCACCTACACCCAGAGAGCACTGTGGACTCAAACAATGCTATGTTATGTTGTTGTTTGTTTTCTATCCAGAATCACAATGTTGGAAGGAGGCTCAGCACTTTAAGGTCCCTCAAAAAAACATGGGAAAACTTCAGCCCTCTGGGTGCTTTGGACTTCAACTCCCACCATTCCTAACAGCCTGGGGCCCTTTCCTGCTTAAATGGCTGAGGGGGGGGGGAGGAAAAGGGCCTGAGGCTGCTAGGAATGGTGGGAGTTGGAGTCCAAAACATCTGGAAGGTCCAAGTTTGCCCATGCCAGTTTTCGACAGAGACCTCTTCCTCCCCCTTCCCCTTCGCGCCCTTTCTTCCCCCTCCTGCCCAACACTTACTTTTTCTTCTCCACTGCCGCTTCTGCCACCATTTTGATCTGAGGGGGCAGCGTGAGCGTGTTCAGGAGGGGAGGGGGGAGGGAGGAAGGCGTGACCCGTGCGGGCGCTACTGCGCAGACTCGCCCCAGAGCAAAGGGAGGCAAAACGAGCAGAGCGAGGCTGGGAAGAAGGGAGCCCGAGCGGAGAAGAAAAAGTGTTCGGCAGGAGGAGGAAGAAAGGATATTGGAGGTTCCAATTTCCCACGGCACACCTGAGGATCGCTCATGGCACACTAGTTGGGAAACACTGGTCTAGATAATATATCCAGCTGCCAGAGCCTAGATATTTCAATATCTGGATATTTCTGGATGTCTATAGCAGTCTTTCTCAACAAGTGTGCCGTGGCACACTAGTGTGCCGTGACGGACCTCCTGCTGTGCCGCGGGAAAAGCTCTCTGCCCCCCTTCCTCCCCCCTCCTGCCGAACTCCTGCTGCTTGGGGGAGGAGGAGGAAGGGCCGGGCAGTGGCGAAGAAAAAGAAGGGACCGGGGCGCTGCCTCCTTCGGCCATTTCCCCAGCCAGCCTTCAATCCGCCATGACTCCCGCCATGACTCTCGCCCCTCGCTCGCTGAAGCCACATGGAGGAGAACCCTCGCCCACTGAAGCCCGTCCACCGCTCATGCTCCTCTGTAGGAAAGCTGAAGCTGGGGGAGGGGGCGGGGCATGGCGCAGCCTGTAGGAGAGCTAAAGCTGGGGGGAGGGGGCGGGGCATGGCGCGGCCTGGCTCTGCCCCCTCCCCCGGCTTCGGCACTCCCAGCAGCTGCTCCAGCCTTGAGGGGACAGTGCCAAGCCAGCATTGTGCTGGCTCTGGAGCCGCTGGCTTGGCACTGCCCCCTCAAGGCTGGAGCAGCTGCTGGGAGAGGTGAAGCCGGGGGTAGGGGCGGGGCATGGCACAGCCTGGCTCCACCCCTCCCCGGCTCTGGCACTCCCAGCAGCTGCTCCCAGCAGGCCACCAACCCCAGCCGTTCTTTAGTGTGTTAGAGTGTCATTTTGTGTCATTTTGGTTGGTGGTGTGCCCCCGGATTTTTTTAATGTTATAAGTGTGCCGCGGCTCAAAAAAGGTTGGGAAACACTGGTCTATAGAGATTTAAGCATGCTGATGCTTCAGGGGTCTTTCCAAATATGTAGCCATTACAGCATGTTTCAAGGCATTCCTTGATATTTCGATAACTAGAGATTTCTGGCTGTCTGTAGATGTTTCTAGATATTCGGTATCCAGATATATCCGGATGACTCTAGATAATATTACCAGCTATTCCTCCATATTATGATGCCTAAAGATTTCTGGGTGTATTTAGGTTTCTGGATATATTTCTGAGTGTGTCTAGATATGTGTGCACTGTCTCTTTGGTATAATAAAATGATGATGATGATGGTGTTCCAACAGTTGCTTTGAATTTCCTATGTGGAGAGAAAATGTGGGGTATAAATAAACATAAATAATAACAACAAACATAAACGTAATAATAATAATAGCAGCAATGTGTGTATATGTGTGCATATATCCAATTGTTCCCTTGCCATATGTGTGTGTGTGTGTATGGCAAGGGGACAACTGGCCAGAGAAATTGCTGCTATGTTTATGTGTGTGTGTTTATGTGTGTATTTGGGGGGGGAGGTGCAAGGGAACAACTGACCAGAGAAAGACCAGAAATGGAAGAGGATACCCTTCTGTTTTTTGAAAATAGGGTTTTTTCTCTTTGCTGTGGGCTGATTCCAGGTGTGAGGAAAGGACAGGCGCCTTCCTTTGTCCCTTTTGGTCCCTGGTTCCTTTTTGACCTTTGCAGCCCTGACAAACCCAACAAATAATAACATTAATAACAACAAACATAAACATAATAATAATAGCAGCAATGTGTGTGTGAGTGGACAGATAGAGAGATAGAGAGATAGAGAGCAAGGGAACAACTGGCCAGTAGAGCTGGTTAATCCAAGAAAAAAAGTTTTGGATCTACGGAAGTATTTCTGAAATTCGGAAGTCTTCAGAAATGGCGTCCACTTTCGGAATTTTGGAATTCCGGTTGGGAGGGTAGATCTCGAAACTGCTTTAAATGTCAGAAGTATCGGAAAAACTTCTGGAAATTTGGGCATATCCCAAATTGTAGAACAGCCCTACTGGAAGATACACACACACACACACACACACACACACACACACACACACACACACACACACACATATATATATATATATATATATATATATATATATATGGCAAGGGAACAACTGGCCAGAGAACTTGCTGCTATTATTATTATGTTTGTTTGTGTGCGTGTGTGTGTGTATGTTCCCCTACGAACCATCAAGAACATTAAGATCCTCCGGAGAGGCCCTGCTCTTGGTCCCGCTGGCTTCACAAGCGCGGCTGGTGGGGACGAGGGACAGGGCCTTCTCTGTGGTGGCCCCACGGCTGTGGAACTCCCTCCCAAGTGATGCCAGATCTGCCCCCTCTCTGTTGTCCTTTAGGAGGCTGGTGAAGACTGGGATGTGGAAGCAAGCCTTCCCAGAATAGGCTGAGATGGGCTATTGTCAGAATGTATGACCACGTTTACAGATTGAGTGGAATTGTTTTAGTGGTGATGTGGTTTTATGCTGGGTTTTTGTGTATTTTAATATGTTGTTGTAGTTGTTTTTAAATTGTATAGCATTGAATGTTTGGTGTTATGCCAGTCTGAGTCCCTCAATAGATGTGAGAAGGCCGGGTACAAAAGTGTGTGTGTATATATATATATATATATATATATATATATATATATATATATATATGGAGAGAGAGAGAGAGAGAGAGAGAGAGAGAGAGAGAGAGGATATATATAGGGTATACATAGGGTATATATAGGGGATATATCTATATATATAAAGGAAGAGCCGTCATGTGAAGACTACCTCAAACAGAGAAACCTTACAACGCAGAAACACAAAACTTGCCAACAGAAATAGGCCTCAAGCAAGGTACGTTTGTAGCAAAGAAACTTTCCCCCAAAACCTAAAAGGCCCCCAAAACAACGAGTAAAAATAAAACTACATTTCCCAGCATCCTCCGGGGCTGCCAAAGACTCCCCCAGCCTCTACATTCTGACAACATGATTGGCTGCCAATAAGGGCGGATTTGCATAACTGCTGTACTGGCCAGCCAACATGAACATTCCGACCCATACCAAACTGTCAGATGACTGCCAGAGCCTCCTCCAAAACTTTCAAATCAGAAGACCATGATGGAGATCAACACCATTCAAGGGGAGCTCTTCTCCCTTTCCCAAAAGATCTCCAGTAGCTTGGAATTCCACATTAATAAGAGGACCATCCAGCAACAATGGGGTTTGCCAAGGAGGGTGCTCCAGCCCCTCTATATGCTGGCTCCAAGGGATGGAGGTCATCACCAAGTACCTTCTGATGCCCAGCGCTGGAAGAGCTCCCTCAGATGGCCTGTCCATGAGGAAAGCCTCATCGGACATCGACCAATGGGTGCAAAAGACACAGAGCAGGACATCTTGAAAAAGAGAGGAGCAGAAAGTAAGCTAGACATGAAGATCTTGAGAAAGGTGGCTCAAAAGGAGACGGAAAGGATTTTTAACAGTCCCCCAACACAGTGTTTCCCAACCTTTTTTGAGCCGCGGCACACTTTTAACATTAAAAAAATCCGGGGGCACACCACCAACCAAAATGACACAAAATGACACTCTAACACAGTAAAGAACGGCTGGGGGTTGGTGGCCTGATGGGAGCACCTGCTGGGAATGCCGAAGCTGGGGAGGGGGAGGAGCCAGGCTGCGCCATGCCCCGCCCCTACCCCTGGCTTCACCTCTCCCAGCAGCTGCTTTAGCCTTGAGGGGGTATTGCCGAGCCAGCGGTGCCAGAGCCAGCACAATGTTGGCTTGGCACTGCCCCTCAAAGCTGGAGCAGCTGCTGGGAGTGCCGAAGCCGGGGGAGGGGGCAGAGCCAGGCCGCGCCCTCCCCCCAGCTTCAGCTCTCTTACAAAGGAGGAGCATGAGCGGTGGATGGGCTTCAGTGGGCGGGCTCCTCCTCCACGCGGCTTCAGCGAGCGACGGGCAAGAGTCATGGTGGGAGTCATGGCGGATTGGAGGCTGGCTGGGGAAACGGCCGAAGGAGGCGGTGCCCCGGTCCCTTCTTCTTTTTCTTTGCCACTGCCTGGTCCTTCCTTCTCCTCCCCCAAGCAGCAGGAGTTCGGCAGGAGGGGGGAGGAAGGGGGGCAGAGAGCTTTTCCCGTGGCACAGCAGGAGGTCCGTCATGGCACACTAGTGTGCCACGGCACACTGGTTGAGAAAGACTGCCCCAACAGACACTGGACGCACCTGTGAAGATAGAGATCCCCTGACAGCAGGGCCGTAGCCAGGATTTTGATGGGGGGGCTGAGTTTGGTTGGGGGGGCTGAGACTGGGTGGAAGAGGGTCTACCCTAGCAAACCTTTTGTATTGTTATCCCAATAACCCCATTAATGTGGGATATAATGAGCATGGTGATCAGATCATGATATGAATAAACATAACAGTTTAAATAATGTACCAGTAAGGCCTTTTCACAGACCACCCTGAGAATTTCGGGGGGGGGGGGCTGAAGCCCCCTTAGCCCCCTGGCTACATGCCTGCCTGACAGGACAAGCCCTCCCCAAGCTGATCCTTCCTGGCCATGGTACAAGTCAAACCCGAAGGACTGCAGGCAAGGAGCTGAGGCACAAACATAACACACCCAATTCACTAACAACAATTCCAACCCTTACATACTCAGACTTTCTCGCATTTCCTAAGTAGGGCACAGTAACGCGTGCCGGGTACAGCTAGTGTGTGTGTGTGTGTGTGTGTGTGTGTGTGTGTGTGTATACACACACACACACAGAGAGAGAGAGAGAAACACACACAAAAGTATATATACTGTATATAGGATATATAGGATATATATAGGATATATATAGGATATACATAGGGGATATATATAGGAATATATATAGGTTTATATATATATATATATATATATATATATAGGAACCATATATATATATATGGTTCCTATATATTCATATATATATATATCCCCTATGTATATCCTATATATATATATATCCCCTATGTATATCCTATATATATATATAAAGGAACCAGGGACCAAAAGCCCCAACAAACCCATCCCTGCCTTTCCACTCGAGGATTTCGCGTCACATAATGGGAAAGCCAGGACGTCTTGTTGTGTGTCCCCCCTCACCCCCCTTTGAGAGTGCCGGGTGGATGGAGACAGGCAGACAAACTCACACAGAGAGGCTGCTGCCCATCAACAGTTAGGAAAAGAGAGTTGGAGATACAGGAAGACTATCTCCTTCCCTACATAGAAATATATCTGTTTTTTTGTTTGTTTCCCAACTGATTTTCAGTTCCCTTTTCCTGGAAGACAATGCGGAAGAAAGGGGAAGAGGGTGGCGTTGTAGACAAGCTCATTCTTGTAACTTTGCAAACAAATAGAGAGGAGGGGGTCCTTTTCCGAAGCCGGGGGGCATGTTTCGAATGAGATTGCATTCGGGTTGCATTTGAACTTTCTAGCGTCCCCGTTAAATGGTTAATCCGCTTTAAGTCCCAACTGGGGGGTGGATGGAGGGGTTTACATAACAACAACAACAACAACAGCAATGGAAAGCTGGACCCAAGCAAAGCAGTTGTGAAATAATTCTAACCATTGTCACCAACTTTGGAAACCAGCCCGCCTCTCCTTTCAGATTTATTCCAGAACCTTATAGAGAGATGGATAGAAAGATAGATAGATAGAGAGAGAGAGAGAGAGAGAGAGAGAGAGAGAGAGAGAGAGAGAGAGAGAGAGAGAGAGATGACACATAGAAATAAGGATAAGGATAGGGATAGATGTAATGCTATAAAGATGTTATAAATATAAACCTTGTATTTAAACATGCATTATATTTACAACATGTACAGTATATATATTTATTCCTATAGATGGATAGGTACAGTCGATAGATAGATAGATAGATAGATAGATAGATAGATAGATGATAGATAGATAAATAGATACATGATACACAAAGATGGGGATAAGACTAGAGATAGGGATAGATGTAATGCTTTAAAGATGTTATAAATATAAACCTTGTAATAAAAAACATATGTATTACAGATATATTTATAACATATATAGGACATATATTTATTTTGAGAGGGAGAGAGAGAGATAAGGATAAAGATAGGGATAGATATAATGCTATAAAGCTGCTATAAAATAAACCTTCTATTAAAACATATTTATTCTACTTATATTCATAACATTCTCTCTCTCTCTCTCTCTCTCTCTCTCTCTCTCTCTATATATATATATATATATATATATATATATACCAATAGATAGATATATAGATATAGATAGGTAGACAGGCAGACAGATAGATAGATAGGGATAGATGTAATGCTATAAATATGTTGTAAATATAAAGCTTATATTAAAACATATTTATTATATTTATATTAATAACATTCTCTCTCTCTCTCTCTCTCTCTCTATATATATATATATATATATATATATATATACCGATAGATAGATAGATAGATAGACAGATAGACAGACAGACAGATAGTGATAGGGATACATGTGTTGTAAATATAAAGCTTATATTAAAACATATTTATTATATTTATATTAATAACATATTCTCTCTCTCTATACACACACACACACACACACCAATAGATAGATAGATAGATAGATAGATAGATAGATAGATAGATAGACAGACAGACAGACAGACAGACAGATAGTGATAGGGATAGATGTAATGCTATACATATGTTGTAAATATAAAGCTTATATTAAAACATATTTATTATATTTATATTAATAACATATTCTCTCTCTATACACATACACACACACACACACACCAATAGATAGATAGATAGATATATAGACAGACAGACAGACAGACAGATAGTGATAGGGATAGATGTAATACCTATAATGTGTTGTAAATATAAAGCTTATATTAAAACATATTTATTACATTTATATTTATAGCATATATGGTGTGTGTATATATGTGTGTGTATATATATATTCCTTTATACATGTACATATACATGTGCATATATTGTATATACGTGTGTGTGTACATATATATTTATTCCTATAGAGGGAGGAATCCGTGTCTTTGAGGTTGAAGTTTTACATTTCAGCAGAAAGATTACAAAGCTCTCCTTCCTTCCTTCCTTCCTTCCTTCCTTCCTTCCTTCCTTCCTTCCTTCCTTCCTTCCTTCCTTCCTTCCCGCTCTCTGTCTCTGTCTCTGTCTCTGTCTCTCTCTCTCTCTCTTTATTTCCTTCCTTCCTTCCTTCCCGCTCTCTCTCTGTCTCTGTCTCTGTCTCTGTCTCTCTCTCTTTATTTCCTTCCTTCCTTCCTTCCCGCTCTCTGTCTCTGTCTCTGTCTCTGTCTCTCTCTCTCTCTCTCTCTCTCTCTCTCTCTCTCTCTCTCTTTATTTCCTTCCTTCCCTCTCTCTCCAAGTGTTTCAATCTGATTTTTAAACGCCATTTTCGGAAGAAAGGGGAGAAAACTGAAGGCAAAAAGTCTCTACAGGGGAGGAAATGAAGAAGATATTCTCCGGGTTTTGAGTCCAATCAGGGATTCAAAGAAATAATAATAATAATAATGGCCATACTTTTATTTATAACCTCTCCTTTAGACTAGAGGATAAAAGAGAAGAAGAAAGAAGAAAATCCCATTGGTTTTTCCATGGGAAAATTAATGGTGGGAGTGATATATTGTTTTCCTGTTTCCATTTCTACTTATCATCATCATCATCAATAATAATAATAATAATGTTTTATTACTAATTGCAATAAAAGTTAAATGATGGTACATTTATTATTAATGATAATAATAGGTAAATGATGATAATACCTTTATTAATAATGATAATAATAATAATCGTTGATGATTATGTGGGTCCACAGTGAGTAGCCTATATGAATGCAGCTCAAACTGCATTGGGTTGTTGTAGGTTTTTCGGGTTATTATATGGCCATGTTCTAGAAGCATTCTCTCCTTGTGAGACCTCCCAACCTCTGAGGATGCTTGCCATAGGTGCAGGCGAAACGTCAGGAGAGAATGCTTCTAGAACATGGCCATATAGCCCGAAAAACCTACAACAACCGAATGATTCCAGCCATGAAAACTTATTCTGTAGATCCAGCCTGAGTCCCAATCCCCATCAGAGAACTTCAAACACCATCCAGGTGGCTTTGTCTCCAGCTCTCTTTCTTCCTTAACAGTATTTCAACATCCTTGAAGTTTTACATTTCAGCAGAAAGATTTCAAAGCTCTCCTTCCTCCTTCCTTCCTTCCTTCCTTCCTTCCTTCCTTCCTTCCTTCCTTCCTTCCTTTCCTTCTTTCCTTCCTTCCTTTTCGCTCTCTCTCTCTTTCCTTCCTTTTTCTTTCCTTCCTTTCTTCCCTCTCTCTCTCTTTCTTTCCTTCCTTCTTTCCTTCCTTCCCTCTCTCTTTCTCTCTTTCCGTTTTGCTTTCCTTCTTTTCTTCTTTCCTTCTTTTCTTCCTTCCTTCCCGCTCTCTCTCTTTCCTTCCTTTTTCTTTCCTTCCTTTCTTCCCCCTCTCTCTCTTTCTTTCCTTCCTTCTTTCCTTCCTTCCCTCTCTCTTTCTCTCTTTCCGTTTCCTTCTTTTCTTCTTTCCTTCTTTCCTTCTTTCTTCCTTCCTTCCCGTTCTCTTTTTCTTTCTTTCTTTCCTTCTTTCCTTCTTTTTTTCTTTCCTTCCTTCCCCTCTCTCTTTCTTCTTTCTTTCCTTCCTTCTTTCCATCCTTCCTTTCTTCATTTCTTTCTTTTCTTCTTTCCTTCCTTCCTCCCCCCTCTCTCTCATTCTTTCTTTCCTTCTTTTTTCTTTCCTTCCTTTCTTCCCCCTCTTTCTTTCTTTCTTTCTTTCCTTCTTTCCTTCCTTCCCTCTCTCTTTCTCTCTTTCCGTCTTTCTTTCCTTCCTTCCTTCCTTCCCTTCCTTCTTTCCTTCCTTCCTTCCTTCTCTCTCTTTCTTTCCTTCCTTAGTTCCTTCTCTCTCTTTCTCTCTTTCCGTCTTTCTTTCCTTCTTTCCTTCCTTCCCCCCTCTCTTTTGTCTTTCTTTCCTTCCTTCCCTCTCTTTTTCCTTTTTTCTTTCTCTTTTCTTCTTTCTTTCCTTCCTTCTTTCCTTCCTTCCCTCTCTCTTTCTCTCTTTCTCTCTTTCCTTCCTTCCTTCCTTCCTTCCTTCTTTCCTTCCTTCCTTCTCTCTCTTTCTTTCCTTCCTCAGTTCCTTCTCTCTCTTTCTCTCTTTCCGTCTTTCTTTCTTTCCTTCTTTCCTTCCTTCCCTCTCTCTTTTGTCTTTCTTTCCTTCCTTCCCTCTCTTTTTCCTTTTTTCTTTCTCTTTTCTTCTTTCTTTCCTTCCTTCTTTCCTTCCTTCCCTCTCTCTTTCTCTCTTTCTCTCTTTCCGTCTTTCTTTCCTTCCCTTCCTTCTTTCCTTCCTTCCTTCTCTCTTTCTTTCCCTCTCTTTTTCCTTTTTTTCTTTCTCTTTCCTTCTTTCTTTCCTTCTTTCTTTCCTCCCTGCCTCACACCCAGAAGCTCGAATGACATCTTTGTTCATTAGCTCGAAAAGGAGGAGGAAAAAGACAGACAAGAGAAATGCAGACGTGCTGCCTTGTCCTTCTTTCTTTCTTTCTTTCTTTCTTTCTTTCTTTCCCTCCTTCTCCCTCTTTTCCATCCGAAACCACCAGATAATGAGCCAATGACCTGCAATTAAAGAGGTCTTCCCCACTTTGCCCAAATGAGGGGGGGGGGGGGCGCTTGAAAGGGCAGCCAGGAAGAAACAGGGGGAGAAACAAATAAATAAAGGCGCGTCTACACCCTGGAAGGAATCAGGTTTGGTCCCGCTGGGATGGCTCAGGGCTCAAGGCGATGGGATCCTGGAGGCTGGTGCCTCGCCGAACTACAACTCCCAGGCTTTTCTGACAATGTAAGGCAGCGTCAAACCGCTTTAAGTCGACTCTATCGGCTTTGCGACAAAAGTCGGCTAACGGAGCAGGCAAACAACGCCAGGGATCCACCATCGTGGGGGGGGGGGAGTATTTCCCCCCCCCCGAAGGTTTAGTGGGTTTTAGTAGTAAATGCAAATATTGTTTTTCTGGATTAGAAAACAAAACAAAACTTTTTAAAACTCTTTTAACGCGGTGGGAACTCGTTTCACAAAGTAGAGACCAGAGCTGGATCTATACTGGCATATAATGCAGAAGGGAGGGAGGGGAGGGGGGGAAGAGGGGAGGGAAAGGAAAGGAAAAGAAAGGGAAGGAAAAGAAAGGGAAGGGAAGGGAAGGGGAGGGAAAGGGAAAGAAATGAAAAGAAAGGGAAGGAAAAGAAAGACAAGAGAAAGGGGAGGGGAGGGAAAGGAAAAGGAAAAGAAAGGGAAGGAAAAGAAAAGAAAGGGAAAGGGAAGTGAAGGAAAGGAAAGGAAAAGAAAGGGAAGGAGGAAAGAAAAGAAAGGAAGGACAAGGGAAGGGAAAGGGAGGGGAAAGGAAAAGAAAGGAAAGGAAAGAAAAGAAAGGGAAGGAAAAGAAAGACAAGAGAAAGGGGAGAGGAGGGAAAGGAAAGGAAAAGAAAGGGAAGGAAAAGAAAGGGAAGGGAAGGGAAGGAAAGGAAAGACAAGGGAAGGGGAAGGGAGGAAAAAGAAAAGAAAGGAAGGAAAAAGAAAAGAAAGGAAAAAAGGGAGGGGAAGGGAAAAGG
Source organism: Anolis apletophallus (assembly GCA_030556195.1). Taxonomy (NCBI): domain Eukaryota; kingdom Metazoa; phylum Chordata; class Lepidosauria; order Squamata; family Anolidae; genus Anolis; species Anolis apletophallus. The sequence goes on from JARBWK010000015.1 coordinate 3,730,114, forward strand.
AAAAGGAAAGGAAAAGGGAAGGAAAGGAAAAGAAAGGAAAAGACAAGTGAAGAAGGAAGGAAAAGAAAGGGAAGGAAGGGAAGGGAGAAGGAGAAGGAGGAGGGAAAGGGAAAGAAAAGAAAAGAAAGGGAAGGAAAAGGAAGACAAGGGAAAAGGGAGGAGGGGAGGGAAAGGAAAGGAAAAGAAAGGGAAGGGAAGGAAAAGAAAGGAAAGACAAGGGGAAGGGAGGGGAGGGAAAAGAAAAGAAAGGGAAGACAAGGGGAAAAAAGAAAAGAAAGGGAAGGAAAGACAAGGGAAGGGGAAGGGAGGAAAAAGAAAAGAAAAGAAAGGAAGCGAAGGGAAGAAAGACAAGGGAAAGGGGAGGGAAAGGAAAAGAAAGGGAAGTGAAGGAAAAGAAAGGAAAGGAAAGACAAGGGAAGGAAAGAAAGAAAGACAAGGGAAGGGAAAGGAGAAGGGAGGGGAAGGAAAAAAAGAAAAGAAAGGGAAGGAAAAGGAAGACAAGGGAAAAGGGAGGGGAGGGGAGGGAAAGGAAAGGAAAAGAAAAGAAAGGGAAGGGAAGGAAAAGAAAGGAAAGACAAGGGAAGGGAAGGAGAAGGGAGGGAAGGAAAAGAAAAGAAAGGAAGGGAAGGGAAGAAAAGAAAGGGAAGGGAAGGGAAAGGAAAGGGGAAGGGAGGAAAAAGAAAAAAAGAAAGGGAAGGAAAAGAAAGGAAAGACAAGGGAAGGGAAGGAAAGAAAGACAAGGGAAGGGAAGGGGAAGGGGAGGGAAAGGAAAAGAAAGGGAAGGGAAGACAAGGGGAGGGGAGGGAAAGAAAGACAAGGGAAGACAAGGAAAAGAAAAGGGGAGGATATGGAGGAGAGAATCAGTGGGGGAAGGTAGGCAGGAAGAAAGGAAGGAATCAAGAAGGAAGGAGGGAAGAAAAGAAGGGGGAAAGGAAGGAAGGGGGTGGAAAGAAGTAAACAATCAAGTAAGTAAGGAGGGAAGGAAGGAAAAGAAAGGGAAGGAAAGGGAAGGGAAAGGAAAGGAAAAAAGGGAAGACAAGGAAAAGGGAAGACAAAGAAAGGAAAGGGGAGGGGAGAATCAATGGGGGAAGGTAGGCGGGAAGAAAGGAAGGAATCAAGAAGGAAGGAGGGAAGGGAAGGAGGAAAGGAAGGGGGTAAGAGGAAGAAAACAATCAAGGAAGCAAGGAGGGAAGAAAGGGAAAGGAAGGAAGGGGTGGAAGGAAGAAAGGAATCAAGGAAGGAAAGGGGGTAGGAAAGGAGAAAAGAAGGAAGGAATCAAGGAAGGAAGGTAGGAATCAATGTAGGGAGGTATCAAGGAAGGAAGGAAGGAATCAAGAAGGAAAGAAGGAAGGAATCAGCGTAGGAAGGTATCAAGGAAGGAAGGAGGAAAGGGAGGTAGAAGGAAGGAATCAAGGAAGGAAGAAGTGAAGATGGAAGGAAAGAAGGGGGGAGGAAGGAAGGCCAGGAATGTGGCACAGCTGGCTGGGAGTCAGATGCTGCCATTACTCATGAGACACCCAAGGCGCCATCGCCAAGGCCTCCACAAACACCATGCTGCCCACCACCCTAGATTTTCTCTTTTTCCTCCACCACAGACATCCCAGTGCTTCTGACTCTTTCCATGAATGGGGAAACTGCTTCTTCCTTGCCCCTTTCCTATTCTTTTATGCGGTGCACAACAAATAGAGGAATTGATCAGCAACTGAACATAACATACTAGAGAAGTTTGGGGGAGAATTCAAAATGATGTATAGTAGTTCTAGATACTGGGATGTATAGTTCACCTGCAAACTAAGACAGTGTTTCCCAACCTTTTTTGAGCCGCGGCACACTTTTTACATTTGCAAAATCCTGGGGCACACCACCAACCAAAATGACACAAAATGACACTCTAACACAGTAATACATATAGTTAACATGTTTTTAATATGTTTTTAATACACTCAGTGTGAAACCTGGGCCTGTTTCGATGAACACAACATAGATATCCTGGCAGGAATGGCAGAAAGACTCAAACTTCCCACACAGAACTCCCATAACCAAGAGAAAATGCAATAAGAGTTTGCGGGCATTGACCTTGAGTTTTGGAGTTGTAGTTCACCTATATCCAGAGAGCACTGTGGACTCAAACAATGTTGGATCAGGACCAAACTTGGCATGAATACTCAATATGCCCAAATATGAACGCAGATGGAGTTCAGGGGACATAGACCTTGACATTTGGGAGTTGTAGTTGCTGGGATTTATAGCTCCCCTACAATGAGCATTCCAAACCCCACCAATGATAGAACTGGGCCAAACTTCCCACACAGAACTCCCAAAACCAAGAGAAAATGCTATAAGAGTTTGCGGGCATTGACCTTGAGTTTTGGAGTTGCAGTTCACCTATATCCAGAGAGCACTGTGGACTCAAACAATGTTGGGTCAGGACCAAACTTGGCATGAATACTCAATATGCCCAAATATGAACGCAGATAGAGTTTCAGGGGAAATAGACCTTGACATTTGGGAGTTGTAGTTGCTAGGATTTATAGTTCCCCTACAAACAAAGAGCATTCTGAACCCCAGCAAAGATAGAACTGGGCCAAACTTCCCACACAGAACCCCAGGAGGCAAGGGAGGTCTCTACTTGGGGAAAGGGAGGCGGGTCTTCCCAATGCATGGAGAGGGAGAGACCAAGTAGACAACGAGTGTGTTTGTGTGTGTGGGGTGTGTGTGTGTGTTTGTAATTTTGTGCCTTTATCGAGGTAGGTTTCTTAGGGTTTTTATACTTCAACAGACTAGACTCTCCCCCCTCCCCTCTGGAGGTTCCAATTTCCCACGGCACACCTGATGATCGCTCACGGCACACTGGTTGGGAAACACTGATCTAAGAGAACTCTGAACCCTGCAGTCTGAACTCCACCAACAATGGATCTGGAACTCACTTGGCACACAGAAGCCCCATGACCAGGCATGACCAACAAAAATACTGGTCCGCAAAAGGTCTTTGGTAGGGATTTACAAAAGGTTTGCTAGGAGTAGACCCTCTTCCACCCAGTCTCACCTATATCTAGAGCAAAATGCTTCCCAACCAACAAAAATACTGGAGGTGGCACACTTAGTATAGGAGTGTAGATCACCTATCAATCAGTGTGTGCCGTGGGAATCAGGTGTGGGGAACCTCCAACCCCCAATTCTTCCCCCTCCTGCCGAACACTTTTCCTTCTCCACTCGGGCTCCCTTCTTCCCAGCCTCGCTCTGCTCGGTTGGCCTCACTTTGCTCACGCTGCCGCTTCTGTGGGAGGGGGGAGGGAGGAAGACGTGACCTACTGGCGCAGACGCAGATTCCCACGTCTTCCCTCCCTCCCTCCACAGTGCTCTCTGGATATAGGTGAACTACAACTCCAAAACTCAAGGTCAATGCCCACCAAACTCTTATAGTATTTTCTCTTGGTTATGGTAGTTCTGTGTGGGAAGTTTGATTCCATTCCATCATTGGTGGAGTTCAGAGTGCTCTTTGATTGCGGGTGAACTATAACTCCCAGCTGTTGAGCAAGACCTTCGTGTGGGTCTTTCTGCCATTCCTGCCAGGATATCTCTGTTGTGTTCATCCACACAGGCCCAGGTTTCACGTTGAGTATATAAATACATTTAAAAACATATTAACTATATGTATTACTGTGTTCGAGTGTCATTTTGTGTCATTTTGGTTGGTGGTGTGCCCCAGGATTTGGTACATGTAAAAAAAATGTGTCACGGCTCAAAAAAGGTTGAAAAACACTGATCTAGAGTGCACTATAAACCCAAACAATGATGGATCAGGACCAGGCTTGGCATGCATACCCAATATACCCAAATTTGAATGCTGGTGGGTTTTGAGGGGAATTGGCCTAGATATTTTGGAGTTGTAGGTACTGGAATGTATAGTTCACCTGCAATCAATGAGCATTCTGAACTCCACCAAAGATGGAATTGGACCAAATGTCAAGCTTGGCATAGAGAGCCCCCATTATCAGCAAAAACTACTGGAGATATTTGGGGGAGGGGGGCGGACCACTTTACTTTGGGAGAGTTGTAGTTCATCTACATCCAGAGAGCACTGTGAACCCAAACACCAATTGATCTGGACCAGACCTGGCATACATACAGGGGCGGTCTAAGGTTATTTTATATGGTAAGCAAACATTACTTTGGTGCCCCCCTTTGTCTCCGCCCCCTTTTTCTTTGCCTCCGCCCCCTCTCTCTTTGCCTCCGCCCCCTGCCTGCCCAATTGCGTCACGTGATGTGTTTACAGGCTTCTGCGCCTGCAGGAGCTTCTGCACATGCCCATAAGCTCCTGCAGGAGCAGAAGCCGAAGCCTGTAAACACGTCACGTCAGCACTCCGTCCGTATTTGGCACGCAGGCAGCGGAGGCAAAGGGAGAGGTTAAGCCTCTCCCTTTGCCTCCGCCCCTGCGTGCGAATACGGCCGGAGTGCTGACGTGACGTGTTTACAGACTTCGGCTTCAGCGCCTGCAGGAGCTTCTGGGCATTCACAGTGGCTCCGGTGCTCAACTTCAGCTCCGGAGCCACTGCGCATGTGCAAAAATTTCCGTGCATGCCCAGAAGCTCCTGCAAGCCAGGCGCTGAAGCCGACGCAGCAGCAGGGAGGTTTGCTACGGCAGCGCGGCCGGCGTAGCGGCGCCCTTCCCAGAAGATGACGCCCTTCCCAGAAGTTGGCACCCTAAGCAGCCGCTTACTTCGCGTATACATCGGACCGCCCCTGCATACATAGCTACCTATCTATCTATTAGGCCTGGGTAGGTTCGTCGGAATGCTGGTAAAATCGGAATGAATTCGGATTATCTATTTCCATCCATCCATCCAAAAGGCAATAAACCTCAGGGATTAGATCATATAGCAAAGCTTTATAGAGAGTGATTTGTATAATTGCATGCCAAATTTTATGTCGACGTAAGCTGCCCAGAGCTTACTGGCGACTAAGAAATCTAATAAATAAAACAAATATAATAATAATAAAAAATATAAATTCAAAAAATATTGTAGAGTTCTCAATATTTTTTTCAGAGGTCTGTGATGTCTATAAATTCTGGTATTAAAAACCAAAACAAGATTCCTTTCTCCTTGAGGTCTGTTAATATCTATTAGGCATGAGAAAAAAGTTATGAAAATCAAAAGAAATCGTAAGTGATTCGTATGTAATGGGACTTTCTAGTTTATACGCATCACGGCAGCTAACCAGGAAGTAGACTTTCTTTTACGGTCCTTGAGGCCAACAATTTGCGTTATGATCGTAATTAATTCTTAATTATTGTACTACTCACTTCTCCCTGTCTTCTCCCCCTCATTTTCATCCCGCCTTCATTCATCTTCTTCTTTTTCCCGCATTTCTATGGGGAACTGGAAGTGACGCTGCTGCTAGGTAGGCTAGGCAATGCATTCTGGAAAGTGTAGTCCTCCACGCTTCTCCCCCCCCTCCCTTCTCTTCCCCGTTGCTCTGTCTTGCCCCACCGCACGGGCCAACTTCACACACACACACACACACACACTTCTCCTTCTTTCTCTCCCTGCGCTCTCTCACATGCTTCTCTGCCCCCTCCTCTGTCCTGGTGGCTTCTCCCCCCTCCCTTCTCTTCCCGTTGCTCTGCCTTGCCCCCATCGCAGGGCCAACTTCAGCCCTCCAGGTGTTTTGGACTTCAACTCACACCATTCCTCACAGCCTCAGGCCTCTTCCTTTTCCTCTCAGCCTGGGCAAACTTGGGCCCTCGCTCCCTCAGGATCGGGGTGAGAGAGAGGCAGCGAGGAGCGAGCGGGGGGGCTCCTCCTCCTTTTTTTTGCTGCTTCCAAGAATAGAATACCCCCTCCCTCCTTCCCTCCCTCCTTCCTATTTGGAGAGTCCCATCTAGAATTCAGTGTGATTTATTCAAGTTTTGGCCTACAACTCCCAGAAATCCCAGCCAATTTACCAGCTGTTAGGATTTCTGGGAGTTGTAGGCCAAAACCATCTGGAATGCGCATGCGCTGGCATACGAACTACTAACGAATTTCGTTAGTAATTAAGTTACATTTTTGAAATTTTTGGAAATTTTTTTGTAAGTCTTTCTATTACTAATCAAACCCCCATTAGATTTTCGATTTCCTATTTTTGGGTTCTAAACCATGCCTAATATCTATCTATCTCTATCTATCTATCTATCCACACACATACATAGGAGCATAAGTCCTTTATTTTAAAGGCAATGGACCTCAGGGATTGCCATTAGATCAGATAGCAAAGCTTTACAGAGCGCGTTTTGCATAATTACATACCAAAGCCAGCATAGTCACCTTCCCATTTTATGGGTCACGAGCCTCCCACAATTGACACATTATAGTCGGAGGAGCCCCAGTCCATTCAGCACACAGAGAGAAAACCATTCTGCTTAATCTAGAACTCAAGGAGACTCATTCCACCATACCCCTCCCCAAAATAATAACAATAATAACAACAACAATAAAGAGAAGTGGGACCCAAGAGAGATTCCTGGCCTAATGATACCCTGTTTCCTTTATATAGTGAAGATGTGCAGAAGGACTGGCAAGTTGGGTAATAATAATAATAATAATAATAACAATAAAGGGAAGGGGGACCCAAGAGAGATTCCTGGCCTGATGATACCCTCTTTACATATAGTGAAGATGTGCAGAAGGACTGGCAAGTTGAGTAATAATAATAACAACAACAACAACAACAACAATAAAGGGAAGGGGGACCCTAGAGAGATTCCTGGCCTGATGATACCCTCTTTACATATAGTGAAGATGTGCAGAAGGACTGGCAAGTTGAGTAATAATAATAATAATAACAACAACAACAACAACAATAAAGGTAAGGGGGACCCAAGAGAGATTCCTGGCCTGATGATACCCTCTTTACATATAGTGAAGATGTGCAGAAGGACTGGCAAGTTGGGTAATAATAATAACAACAACAACAACAACAATAAAGGGAAGGGGGACCCAAGAGAGATTCCTGGCCAAATGATACCCTCTTTACATATAGTGAAGATGTGCAGAAGGACTGGCAAGTTGAGTAATAATAATAATAACAACAACAACAATAAAGGAAGGGGACCCAAGAGAGATTCCTGGCCAAATGATACCCTCTCTTTACATATAGTGAAGATGTGCAGAAGGACTGGCAAGTTGAGTAATAATAACAACAACAACAACAATAAAGGAAGGGGGACCCAAGAGAGATTCCTGGCCAAATGATACCCTCTTTACATATAGTGAAGATGTGCAGAAGGACTTGCAAGTTGAGTAATAATAATAATAACAACAACAACAATAAAGGGAAGGGGACCCAAGAGAGATTCTGGCCAAATGATACCCTCTTTGCATATAGTGAAGATGTGCAGAAGGACTGGCAAGTTGAGTAATAATAATAATAACAACAACAACAATAAAGGGAAGGGGGACCCAAGAGAGATTCCTGGCCAAATGATACCCTCTTTACATATAGTGATGATGTGCAGAAGGACTGGCAAGTTGGGTAGTAATAATAATAATAATAACAACAACAGCAACAATAAAGGGAAGGGGGACCCTAGAGAGATTCCTGGCCAAATGATACCCTCTTTTACATATAGTGAAGCTGTGCAGAAGGACTGGCAAGTTGGGTAATAATAATAACAACAACAACAACAATAAAGGGAAGGGGGACCCAAGAGAGATTCCTGGCCAAATGATACCCTCTTTACATATAGTGAAGATGTGCAGAAGGACTGGCAAGTTGAGTAATAATAATAATAACAACAACAACAATAAAGGGAAGGGGGACCCAAGAGAGATTCCTGGCCAAATGATACCCTCTTTACATATAGTGAAGATGTGCAGAAGGACTGGCAAGTTGAGTAATAATAATAACAACAACAACAACAATAAAGGGAAGGGGGACCCAAGAGAGATTCCTGGCCAAATGATACCCTCTTTACATATAGTGAAGATGTGCAGAAGGACTGGCAAGTTGGGTAATAATAATAACAACAACAACAACAATAAAGGGAAGGGGGACCCTAGAGAGATTCCTGGCCTGATGATACCCTCTTTGCATATAGTGAAGATGTGCAGAAGGACTGGCAAGTTGGGTAATAATAATAATAATAACAACAACAACAATAATGGGAAGGGAGACCCAAGAGAGATTCCTGGTCTAATGATACCCTGTTTACATATAGTGATAATGTGCAGAAGGACTGGCAAGTTGGGTAATAATAATAATAATAATAGTAATAATGGGAAGGGGGACCCAAGAGAGATTCCTGTTTACATATAGTGAAGATGTGCAGAAGGACTGGCAAGTTGGGTAATAATAATAATAATAATAATAACAACAACAACAATAACAATAAAGGGAAGGGGGACCCAAGAGAGATTCCTGGCCAAATGATTCTCTCTTTACATATAGTGATAATGTGCAGAAGGACTGGCAAGTTGGGTAATAATAATAATAATAATAATAATAACAACAACAACAACAATAAAGGGAAGGGGGACCCAAGAGAGATTCCTGGCCTAATGATACCCTATAGCAAACCTCCCTGCGTGCCGAATAGGGAGTGCTGGTTTTACAGGCTTCTGCGCCTGCGCACAGGAGCTTCTGGGCATGTGCGGAGGGGGGCGCGCCCAAATAATTTGGGGGGGGGGCCGCCAAAATAATGTTCGCTTACCATTTTAAATTACCTTAGACCGCCCCTGCATACTTAGCAGACAATCCCTGCCATTTCCACATACACACATATAGACGAACAGAGGCAAACTCTGGCCACCAGGGGGAAGCTAACGCACTCCTCATCTCTCAGCGTTCCCAGCGTCCCTTGTTGTTCCTTCCCCATTCCTCAGCATTAGGAATTGTGGGAGGTGAAGTCCAAAAAAATCTGGAGAGCCCAAGTTTGCCCATGCCTGGTGTAAACACACCCTTAGAGGTCCATTCAACAAAACACGCTTGGAGTGCATCTACACTACACTGTAGAGTGAAACCACTTGAACCACCACAGCTCAATGGTATGGAATAATCTGAATTATGATTTTACAAGTTCTGGAGTTGGTACCTCCTCAAACTACAATTCCCAGGATTCCATAGCAACAAGAACCATGGCGGTTCTATGCTGTGGGCACTTTAGCTGCCCTGGCATAATGCTATGGATTGGGAGTTGTAGTTTTGCAAGGGCCTTCAGACTTCCCTGTGACTGGTTGCCAGTGCCTCACAAAACTACAACTCCCGTGATGGGAAATTAAAGTGGTGCCAGACCTGTCCATAAAGTCCAGTTAATGGACTTTATGGACAGGTTGGTCCTTATCAGATGTTTATGTGGCTCGCAGTGGTCTCAGGAACTTAGTGAAGGTACTGCAAGTCCCACCTGCCATGGTCCATCCCCCTCTAAACAGCACCAGGATGTAGAGTGGGTCATGGGGGCTCTGTGTGCCAAGTTTGGTCTGCATTGGTCATTGGATGAGGGTTGCAGTGGTTTCAGTAAGTGCAGATCCCATCATCCATGGACCATCCCCCTTAGAACAGTATCAGAATGTAGAGTGGGTCATGAGTACGTGACCCATCGCGTCCTAAACCACACCAGGTTGTGAAGTGGGCCATTGGGCCCCTGTGTGCCAAGTTTGGTCCTGATCTGTCATTGCTGTGGGCCGCAGTGACTGCCTATCTGAGGCTTTTCCTTTTCCCTCTGCGTCACCTTAGAATGTTGGAATGTAGGTGGCCAATCAGAGCCCTTTATGCAAATATACCCTCACTGGCAAGCAATCTCCTCTGTCTGGTGCCTTAGAATGTTGGAGTTTTGAGGCTGGCCAATCAGAGTCTTTTATGCAAATAATCCCACAGTGGCAACCAATCGAAACCCTGCCACATATTCCTCCACACCTCCGCACCTCCCGCCGCAAACACTGACTTTTATTATATACATAGATTGTAATTGTATTTTTTCTTTTATCATTATTATTATTATTTCTGATGTATTTTGTTTTGTATTTCGTTTTTCACTGTGCTGTATTGTATTTTAGAAGGGCTTGGCCTCATGTCAGCCGCCTCGAGTCCCCATTGGGGAGATGGTGATGGGGTATAAATAAAGATTATTATTATTATTATTATTATTATTATTTCAATCAGCTTGAATTAGGGAGAATTTGCTATGCGTTTTCTCTCTCTCTCTCTCTCTCTCTCTCTCTCTCTCTCTCTTGCAGAAGCACTCATTTGACAAGCTGACCCTTCAATCAGTGACTTTTTCAGCACGCATACCTTGACAAGCTGGGCACACTGGTGTCAGTTTCACCATGTTTTGCTGACAGGTAAGTACTGGCAGAATGACAGAAGGAAGTGAACACGTGTGGTTTGCCTTCTGGGTTGAAACTGTCCCCAAAACAACCCTGCAGAGAAGGGCACTTAGCAAAAGAAAGAGGGGGGGGGCGTGAAAAGCTACCTGCTTTCTTTCGAAATCAGCCCACAAATAAGGGACTTGAAGGCAGAACATAATAGTCATGGTGGAGCATAAGGATGGAGATAACACACCTTGGCTTATAGTGACTGCTCTAGAGGACTGTAGGGGGAGATCTAGTCTTCCAAGGACTGTAGGGGGAGATCTACTCACCTTATGGTGACTGCTCTGGAGGACTGCAGGGGAAGATCTACTCACCTTATGGTGACTGCTCTAGAGGACTGTAGGGGGAGATCTAGTCAGCCTATGGTGGCTGCTCTAGAGGACTGTAGGGGGAGATCTAGTCTTCCAAGGACTGTAGGGGGGATCTACTCACCTTATGGTGACTGCTCTAGAGGACTGTAGGGAGAGATCTAATCATCCAATGACTGTAAGAGGAGATCTACTCACCTTATGGTGACTGCTCTAGAGGACTGTAGGGGCAGATCTAGTCTTCCAAGGACTGTAGGGGGAGATCTACTCACCTTATGGTGACTGCTCTAGAGGACTGTAGGGAGAGATCTAATCATCCAATGACTGTAAGAGGAGATCTACTCACCTTATGGTGACTGCTCTGGAGGACTGCAGGGGAAGATCTACTCACCTTATGGTGACTGCTCTAGAGGACTGTAGGGGGAGATCTATTATTCCAAGGACTGTAGGGAGAGATCTCATCACCTTATGGTGACCGCTCTAGAAGACTGTAGGAGGGGGATGTAGTAACCTTATGGTGACTGCTCTAGAGGACTGTAGGAGGGGGATGTAGTAACCTTATGGTGACCGCTCTAGAAGACTGTAGGAGGGGGATGTAGTAACCTTATGGTGCCTGCTCTAAAGGACTGTAGGAGGGGGATGTAGTAACCTTATGGTGAACGCTCTAGAAGACTGTAGGAGGGGGATGTAGTCACCTTATGGTGACCGCTCTAGAAGACTGTAGGAGGGGGATGTAGTAACCTTATGGTGACTGCTCTAGAAGACTGTAGGAGGGGGGTGTAGTAACCTTATGGTGACCGCTCTAGAAGACTGTAGGGGGAGATCTACTCACTTTATGGTGACTGCTCTAGAAGACTGTAAGAGGGGGATGTAGTAACCTTATGGTGCCTGCTCTAGAGGACTGTAGGAGGGGGGTGTAGTAACCTTATGGTGACCATTCTCCAAGGACTGTAGGAGGGCTGTAGTAACCTTATGGTGACTGCTCTAGTAGACTGTAGGGGGGGTGTAGTAACCTTATGGTGACCACTCTAGAAGACTGTAGGAGAGGGATGTAGTAACCTTATAGTGACCGCTCTAGAGGACTGTAGGAGGGGGATGTAGTAACCTTATTGTGACTGCTCTAGAGGACTGTAGGGGGAGATCTAGTCTTCCAAGGACTGTAGAGGGAGATCTAGTCACCTCATGGTGACTGCTCTAGAGGACTGTAGGGGAGATCTAGTTTTCCAAGGACTTTAGAGGGGAATCTAGTCTTCCAAGGACTGTAGGGGGAGATCTAGTCACCTCATGGTGACTGCTCCAGAGGACTGTAGGAGGGGGATCAAGTCTTCCAAGGCCTGTAGGGGGAGATCTACTTATTTTTGGTGACTGCTCTAGAGGACTGTAGGGGAGATCTAGTCACCTCATGGTGACTGCTCTAGTGGACTGTAGGGGGAGATCTAGTCACCTCATGGTGACTGCTCCAGAGGACTGTAGGAGGGGGATCTAGTCTTCCAAGGACTGCTCTAGAGGACTGGGGTGATCTAGTCACCTTATGGTGACTGCTCTAGAGGACTGTAGGGGGAGATCTAGTCACCTCATGGTGACTGCTCTAGTGGACTGTAGGGGGAGATCTATTGGACTGTAGGGGGAGATCTAGTCACCTCATGTTGACTGCTCCAGAGGACTGTAGAAGGGAGATCTAGTCTTCCAAGGACTGTACGGGGTGATCTACTCACTTTATGGTGACTGCTCTAGAGGACTGTAGGGGGAGATCTAGTTTTCCAAGGACTTTAGGGGAGGGGAATCTAGTCTTCCAAGGACTGTAGGGGGAGATCTAGTCACCTCATGTTGACTGCTCCAGAGGACTGTAGAAGGGAGATCTAATTTTCCAAGGACTGTACGGGGTGATCTACTCACTTTATGGTGACTGCTCTAGAGGACTGTAGGGGGAGATCTAGTTTTCCAAGGACTTTAGGGGAGGGGAATCTAGTCTTCCAAGGACTGTAGGGGGAGATCTAGTCACCTCATGGTGACTGCTCCAGAGGACTGTAGAAGGGAGATCTAGTCTTCCAAGGACTGTACGGGGTGATCTACTCACTTTATGGTGACTGCTCTAGAGGACTGTAGGGGGAGATCTAGTCTTCCAAGGACTGTAGGGGGAGATCTAGTCTTCCTAGCTCTTCTTCCTTTCATCCGGGATCCCAAGTCATAATTCTGACCTAGATGAAAGCAGCCTGCGCTGCCCCCCCCCCAATCCCTGCCCAGCCCCACCCTCTCGGAGAATTCCTTAGGAATCAATAAAACAACTTTAATGTTCTTCCTAATCTAATTATCTCCTAAAAGAGTCTCGGTGGAGGCATCTGCTGTGAGGTTGCGGGGAAATGTCTCCGGCTCCAAGAGAGAAGAAAGGCAGGCAGAGACCAAAGGCGGGGGATCTGGGGGGGGGGGGGAGATGCCTCTTTCCTGTCCCCCTCCTCCTCTTCCGTCAATTGGGAAGCATCCTTTTCCTACATATACATATATACAATGCCTGTGTTTACACACACATATGCATACTTTGTACCCCCCCTTTTCTCCTACTTCTTCTTTTATGCACCCGATCCTTCTCTTCTTCCTCCTCTTCTTCTCCTCCTTCTCTCTCTTTCTTGTCTTACTTCTCCCCTTCCTCTTCCTCCTTTTCTTCTCCTCCTCTCTTTCTTTCTTGCCTTCCTTCTTCTCCTCCATTCCCTCCTCCTCTTCTTCTTCGCCTCTTCTTTCTTTCTTGCCTTATTTATCCCCTTCCTCTTCTCCTTCTCTCTTTCTTTCTTGCCTTCCTTCTCCCCTTCCTTCTCCTCTTCTTCTTCTCCTATTCTTTCTTTCTTGCCTTCCTTCTTCCCTTCCTTCTTCCCTTCCTTCTCCTCCTCCTCCTTTCCTCCTCCTCCTCTTCTCCTCCTCTCTTTCTTTCTTGCCTTCCTTCTCCTCCATTCCCTCCTCCTCTTCTTCTTCGCCTGTTCTTTCTTTCTTGCCTTATTTCTCCCCTTCCTTCTCCTCCTCTTCTCCTTCTCTCTTTCTTTCTTGCCTTCCTTCTCCCCTTCCTTCTCCTCTTCTTCTTCTCCTTTTCTTTCTTTCTTTCTTTCTTGCCTTCCTTCTTCTCCTCCATTCCCTCCTCCTCTTCTTCTCCTCCTATTCTTTCTTTCTTGCCTTACTTCTCCCCTTCCTTCTCCTCTTCTTCTTCTCCTTTTCTTTCTTTCTTTCTTTCTTTCTTTCTTGCCTTCCTTCTTCTCCTCCATTCTCTCCTCCTCTTCTTCTTCTCCTATTCTTTCTTCCTTGCCTTCCTTCTCCCCTTCCTTCTCCTCCTCCTCCTTTCCCTCCTCCTCTTCTTCTCCTCCTCCTTTCTCTCCTCCTCTTCTTCTCCTTCTCTCTTTCTTTCTTGCTTTCCTTCTTCTCCTCCATTCCCTCCTCCTCTTCTTCTTCTCCTCCATTCCCTCCTCCTCCTCTTCTTCTCCTTTTCTTTCTTTCTTGCCTTACTTCTCCCCTTCCTTCTCCTCCTGGTAATAATACATGTGTGTGTTGATATGTGCATGCCTGTTGTGTATATGTGAGTATGTGTGTGCGCCTTACATGTGTCGGGTGACCTTCCTTAGGACAGTGTTTCCCAACCAGTGTGCCATGGCACACTAGTGTGCCGTGAGCGATCATCAGGTGCGCCATGGGAAATTGGAACCTCCACTGCCCTTTCTTCCCCCTCCTGCCCACAGTGCTCTCTGGGTGTAGGTGAACTACAACTTCCAAACTCAAGGTCAATTCCCAAGCAAACCCTTTCAGTACTTTCTGTTGATAATGAGAGTTCAATATGCCAAGTTTAGTTCAATTCCATTGTTGCAAGAGTTCAGGATGCTCTTTGATTGTGTGTTAACTATAAATCCCAGAAACTGTAACTCCCAAATGTCAAGGTCTATTTTCCCCAAACTCCATCTGTGTTCACATTTGGGCATATTGAGTATTCATGCCAAGTTTGGTCCTGATCCAAGATTGTTTGAGTCCACAGTGCTCTCTGGATATATGTGAACTACAACTCCAAAACCCAAGGTCAATGCCCACCAAACTCCTATAGTATTTTCTCTTGGTTGTGAGAGTTGTGTGTGGGAAGTTTGTGTCTTTCTGCCATTCCTGCCAGGATATCTATGTTGTGTTCATCGAAACAGGCCCAGGTTTCACACTGAGTATATAAATACATTTACAAACATATTAACTATATGTATGACTGTGTTAGAGTGTCATTTTGTGTCATTTTGGTTGGTGGTGTGCCCCAGGATTTTGTCAATGTAAAAAGTGTGCCAGGGCTCAAAAAAGGTTGGGAAACACTGTCTTAGGAGATGGGAAACGATTAATGTCTTCAGGACTTCATAAATAAACAGTATTATTATTATTATTATTATTATTATCCATCTGATGATAGACAGGCAACCTGTTCTAGATTATCCCGCATTTTAAAATGGGGTCTTGGAGAGGGGCTCTAGGAGGGGGGGGGAGTCACATCTCCTTCAAAAAGCGACACCTCCCAAGCCCCCCTCCTCCTCCTTGGTTTCCCCATTCCCTCCTCCCTCCCTCCTTCTTCCCCTCTTCTTTAAGCCTTGTCAAAGCCTTTGGGTCCCTAATGGGGTTTGACAGCTTTCTCAAACAAATTGGAGGGTGCATTGTGAAGTTGGGGGGGGATAGAAGGGGGAGAAGGGACCCACCGCTTACTTCTCATTTTCCATGGAACTTTTCATAGGAAAAAAAATAAATAAATACCCCCCTTGAAGAGAAGATCCCTGGGGCGGGGGGGGGGGGGGGCTTTTCAAAGGTTTTCTCCCCCACTCAAAAAAAATTTGAGACCCTTCCTTGTGTGAAACTGGAGCCTTAGCCCTGGGGAGAGGCACACAAGGAGAAAGGAGACTATGACAGACCCCCCATCTGCATTATATGACTCTATCACTGCTTTGTATTAGTTGTTTTGCGCCTTCCAGTTGATTCCAACTCAAAGGACAGTTGGGCCTTCCTCAGAGGCTGAGAGGGTGTGACTTGCCCAAGGTCAGCCCAGGAGTGCTCATGGCGGTTGGTCATGCTCTCCCAGACCTCCCCTACACAGCTGGCTCTCACTTACACTTAATAGTAGTATACTGTAACTACTACTACAAAGGGGACTCAGAGTGGTATACAAGTTATATGTAAATACAATAGATTATATTATTAGCATAGCACAATATTAGTAACATACATTCCCATATTGTACTACACCAGTAATATTATTAGTAATATTACACGTTATATGAAATATATAATTATTATATTGTATTATTAGTAGTAGTACATTATAATATCATTATCAATCACTAAATATAATAATAGTTAATAATAGTTCTAAAAATAGTTACTAAATATAATGATAATAAATAATAGTTCAAATAATACATACTAAATATAATAATAAATAATAGTTCTAATAATTATTATTAAATATAATAATTAATAATAGTTCAAATAATAAATACTAAATATAATAATAAATAATAGTTCTAATAATAGTTACTAAATATAATGATAATAAATAATAGTTCTAAAAATAAATACTAAATATAATTATAAATAAGAGTTCTAATAATAATTACTAAATATAATGATAATAAACAAGAGTTCTAATAATAGATCCTAAATATAATAATAAATAATAGTTCTAATAATAGTTACTAAATATAATAATTAATAGTAATAATAATTGCTAAATATAATAGTCATTGGCCTTAATGGTAATAATAATTACGAAATATAATAATATTAGTGGCCATAATAGTAATGGCTAAATCTGATAATAATTAGTATTAGCAATAATTACTAAATATAATAGTTCGTAATAGTGATAATAATAATAATTTCTAAATCTAAAAATAATTAGTAATAATGGTAATCATGTCTAAATCTAATAATCAATAGTAATATCAGTACTAATTACTAAATCTAATCATAATTAGTATTAGTAGTAATAATTATTACTAAATAATATGTGTTATTATTGGTGGTGGTGGGATGTAAATCATAATACTAAACTAGATGTCGTAAATAAATGAATAAATAATAAAGAATAGTGATCATACTATAACAATTAATAGTGATGGCAGCAATAATTTCAAGTAAATCTAATAATAATAACAAATTAATAGTAGTAATAATAGATAAATATAGCAAAAGGTAATAATAGTAATAATAATTACTACATTTAATAATAATTAGTAGTAGTAATAATTCCTAAATATAATAATTAATAGTAATAATACATACATCCTAACTATAATAATAAATAATAGTAACAATAATTAATATATATAATAGTAGTAATAATGATGGTGATAATAATAATAATAATGTATTACAGCTCGGACCGAGGTCATGGGAAATAGATTGGCTCCTATGGAAGCCACATGGCTTCCTATTGAAGGAAACTGCAACCCCTACGAATCCTGCGTAAAAGTGGTGTGAAACCGCATTCGCTCCACCGTGTAGACGCACCCAAAGCCTCTCAGCTGGTGTGGCCAAGGGCTCCTCTAGGATTGTTCTCCTTCCTGCCTTGAGTTTTTCAGAAGGGGACCCAACTAGTCTATGTAATTTTCCAAAAATAAGGAAGAAAATAGAAGAAAAGATGGAGAAAGGGGATGTTTTGCATCCATTCCTTTGAAAACATGTGATGGGCCTGGAAGGGAGTCTTTCTGCCTTTGGAAAAATCTTCTTGCTCCAAAAAAAAAAAAGTCTGGAAAACTACTTATTTGAAGCTCTAGAACGGATGCAGTGAAAGCCGGGTCAAAGCCGCATCTTTTCACTCTGCGGTGTAGACGCACCCTGAAACCTCCTGTCACTGATGTGTGGGTTTCTCTTTTCATTTCCCCACAGGGTCCTGCCCCGGATTTTTCTTGGAGGAGGAAAAAAAACCCCGGATTTCAGCCCGGAAAACCCCACCGAATGCGAACTTTCCCTTCGAATCAGGAGGGCCATTTAAACTCGCCCCAATATGGTCTGGACTATATGTGCCTCCTTCGGGTGGTATATGTACAAAGGAGATTTCTCTCTCTCTATTGGATTGAAAGGGGTTCCAAATGGATGGCCAGACCTTCCTTCTCCAGCCTTCTCCCTTTCCTGCTGCTCCACTTGCTCCTACTTGTGTCCCTCTGGTCCTCCTAAGCCTTGCTCGTCTGGATTCGTAAGGGATTCGGAAAAGGATTCGGAAAGGGGGAAATGCCCATCATGTTTCTGGGAATACTGTTTCGATACATTATCCATCACTTATCTATCATCTATCTATCTATCTAGTTCCTTCTGGGAGATGGTGGCGGGATATAAGTAAAGTTATTATTATTATTATCTATCTAGTTCCTTCTGGGAGATGGTGGCGGGATATAAGTAAAGTTATTATTATTATTATTATCTAGTTCCTTCTGGGAGATGGTGGTGGAATATAAGTAAAGTTGTTGTTATTATTATTATTATCTATCTAGTTCCTTCTGGGAGATGGTGGTGGGATATAAGTAAAGTTGTTATTATTATTATCTAGTTCCTTCTGGGAGATGGTGGTGGAATATAAATAAAGTTATTATTATTATTATCATCATCTATCATCTATCATCTATCTAGTTTCTTCTGGGAGATGGTGGCGGGATATAAGTAAAGTTATTATTATTGTTATTATTATTATCTATCTAGTTCCTTCTGGGAGATGGTGGTGGGATATAAGTAAAGTTGTTATTATTATCATCATCAATAATCTATCTATCATCTATCTATCTAGTTCTTTCTGGGAGATGGTGGCGGGATATAAGTAAGGTTATTATTATTATTATCATTTATCATCTATCTATCTAGTTCCTTCTGGGAAATGGTGGCGGGATATACTGTAAGTAAAGTTGTTATTATTATCATCATCATCTATCTATCCATCATTTGTCTATCTATTTATCTATCTAGAACCTTCTGTGAGATGGTATCAGGATATAAATAAAGTTATTATTATCTATCACCTATCTATCTATTTTTGTAGTCCCTTCTGGGAGATGGTGGTGGGATGTAAATAAAGTTGTTGTTGTTATTATTATCTATCATCTATCTATCTATCATTTGTCTGTCTATCTATCTATCTAGTCCCTTCTGGGAAATGGCAGCAGGATATAAATAAAATTATTATCTATCTATCGTTTGTATGTGTATCATTTGTCTATCTATCTATCCATCTATATAGTCCCTTTTGGGGGGATGGTGGTGGGGATATAAATAAAGTTATTATTATTATTAGAAATATAAAATTATTATTATGATTTCCAGTTGTTTATTATTATTATCTATCATCGATCATCTGTCTGTCTATGTACACACACACACACATACACACCCAACCGGTTGTTCTTTATCACTCAGATAGATAGATAGATAGATAGATAGATAGATAGATAGATAGATAGATAGATAGACAGACAGACAGACAGACAGACAGACAGACAGATAGACAGATAGACACACACATACACACCCAACCGTTGTTCTTTATCACTATATATATATGTATGTATGTATGTATGTACATGTATATGTAGCAGCTGCAGAGCTGTTTGGGCTGGAAGTCAGCCTGAAGAAAACAGAAGTCCTCTACCAGCCCGCACCACAGGAAGAACACCATCATCCCCGCACCTTTGGCAAAACACCAAAATCAGTGTGTGCAGAGTTATCATACTTTCGCTATATGTATACATATATGTATATGTCTGGGTGATAAAAGTGCAACCCTTGAAGGCGGAGAATGGAAGCAAGTCTCTATTTCAGCTGAAACTTGAACTGAAGCTGAGATCAAACTTTTCAGGATGGAACCTTTGGAGGAGGACAGGGTCACACATACACATGTGTGTGTGTGTCTTTGGGCTTCAAGTATCAATGCCTTGCACGTCAGTATGTATGTGTGTAGAGAGAGAGAGAGAGAGAGAGAGAGAGAGAGGAGAGAACCAGTGAGAGAAGACAATCACACATATGAAAGTGTATATGTAGACACGTGTGTGTGTGTGTGTGTGTGTTTGCACTCTCTTTGCAACACATATATAAAAAAGTATGTCTATGAAGTCGAGAGAGGCTGGTAACAAATAAAATATATTATTATTACTATTAAATAGAGGGAAAGCGAAAGCACACAGCTATGCATCTCTACTATCTACATAGAATGCATGTGTTCTCTCTCTCTCTCTCTCTCTATATATATATATATTCGTATCAATTTATATTGGAAAGAGAACACGCACAAATACGAACTCAATAGATATACACACAGAAATACAGCATTATATGCATCAATCTATGTGTGTGCATATCAAATCACAACATAGAAAGAGAATGCACACACATTAATCCCTCTAGATGCACAGATGAATGTGTGTGTTCTCTCTCTACGCATGTATTAATATGTGTGTATGCACACTAGAGAGAGAACATACGAATCCCTCCTCTCTCTCTCTCTCTCTCTCTCTCTATATATATATATATATATATATTATTTGGATTTCTACAGACATATATGTGTGTGTCAATATGTATATGTGTGCATATAAAATCATAATATAGAAAGAGAATACACACAGGTGAATCTCTCTCTCTCTCTGTGTTCCCTCTCTACGCACACACATGTATTAATATGTATATATACAATATTATAAATAAATATAATTATTTATTAATAAATAATAATATAATTATTATAAATAAATATATATCTGCATTAGAGAGAGAGAGAGCATATGAATCTTCTCTCTATCTGCAGACATATATGTGTGTGTGTGTGTCAATATTATGTGCTTGCATATAAAATAATACATATATAGAAAGAGAATACACATATAGGAATATATACATGTGTGTGTGTGTGTTATACGCAGATGTAGGTGTGTGTATGGAAAATCCCACCGAGAGAAACTTGAGCACACATTAATCTCTCTCTTCCTGTATACTTAACCTGCTGTATGCGTTTCTCTCTGTGTAGAAGTAATTACTAGATAGATACTATAGATTGTAAACTGGGAGTGGGGAAGAACTAAAACACATCGGGGGTTCAGACCCCAAACTCCTTGGATTCCTAGGAATTGGTTTGACTTAGTATCCAGAACATGTGGAAGGGAAATGGAGAGGAGGAAAGGTCCCAAAGGTCCTTCTTCAACTTATCCGTCGGGATTGCTTTCCTTCCTTCCTTCCTTCCTTCCTTCCTTCCTTCCTTCCTTCCTTCCTTCCTTCCTTCCTTCCTTCCTTCCTTCCTTCCTTCCTTCCTTCCTTCCTTCCTTCCTTCGTGCTTCGGAAAGGAGTTTATTTCATTGTGTTGGGGAGGAGTGGAAACGACCCCTAACGACCTATTATATTATATTACATTATATTATACTATCTTATACTACACTATACTATGCTATATATTGTTATACCATAACATAGTGCACTATACTATACTATATATTAATCTATTATATTATTATACCATATTATAATATATTATACTATACTATATATTATTAATCTATTATATATTATACTATATTATACTATAATACTTCATTACATGATTATACTATACTTTATATTATATTATTATGCTATACTATATTATATTACTATACGTTCTATATACGACATTATATATTGTTACACTATAATATAATCATATACTATATATTAATCGAGTATATGTCATATTATACTATATTACATTATACTATACTTCATATTATTATATTATTATACTATACTATATTAATATACTATACTATATATAATATTAAAAAGCGTGGGGTGAGTCCTTCCTAAGAATCTTCGTTCGGAACTAATGCCAAGAGAGAGATATAGTATATATCATATTTATTTATGTATGTATGTATTTATTTATTTACAGTATTTATATACCGCCTTTCTCACCCCTGGGGTGAGTGTACTATACTATATCACATTATACTATACTCTATTATATTATTATATGTTCTATATAGTATATACGTTCTATATACTATATTATATATTATAATATATTGTTACACTACTATATACCATATTATATATTATTATATATTATTTTACTATAATATAATATATTATTATATATCATACTATACTATCTTACTATATAGCGTTATATATTATAGTATATATAGTATATATAGTATAGTAATATATTATTATATATTATTATATAGTATAATATAAATATGTTGTTGTTTATTTGTAAACAATTATTATACTTACTTTACTATTATTATGCTATTATTATATTTTTAATTATACTATTATTCTTATACCATATTATATCATTATACTATATTATATACTACTAAATTATATTCTGCTATAATATCATGTGTGTGCTGGGAGAGAGAGAGAGAGAGAGAGAGAGAGAGAGAGAGAGAGAGAGAGAGGGTATCTTTCCCTTTTCCTTCCTCGTGTGTTTGTCACATCTGACTTCATTATTTGGCGATTTGGCGAGTGTCACTTTTCATCAGGCAACCAACCCTCGGCCAAAGAAACGCTGAAAAGAAGAAGAAGAAGCAAAAGCAGAAGAAGCCGACAGAAGAAAGGCCGGGGTCTTCTTACTTTTCAGGCGCCTCTCCTGTTCCCCCTTCTTTCTCTATGGGCCAACCCCCCCCCCCTATTAGAACACACAGGGGAAGGGCTGGGGGTCTCTTTTCCCAAACCGCCCCAACCCATTCGCTTGAAACCGACTCCGCCTCAAGAAAGAAAGAAGAAAAGGGGGGGGGGGGTTGCATCTCTAAACTACGACCCAGATATTCTTCCTGAGTTCCATTCCAGATCTATTTTGATACCATTACACTGAGGAGAGAAAACGCCCAAATGGGGTTAATGAGAAATTTCTTTCTTTCCTTTCTTCCTTCCTTTCTTTCTTTCTTCCTTCCTTCCTTCCTTCTTCTTTTATTTATTTCTTTCCTTCTTTTTTCTTCCTTCCTTCCTTCTTTCCTTCTTTCTCTTTCTTTCTTTCTTTCTTTCTTTCTTTCTTTCCTTCTTTCCTTTCTTTCCTTCCTTCCTTCTTTCTTTCTTCTTTTATTTATTTATTTATTTCCTTCTTTCTCTTTCTTTCCTTCTTTTATTTCTTTCTTTCCTTCTTTTTTTCTTCCTTCCTTCCTTCCTTTCCTTCTTTGTCTTTCTTTCTTTCCTTCCTTCTTTCTTTCTTTCCTTTCTTTCTTTCTTTCCTTCTTTGTCTTTCTTTCCTTCTTTATTTATTTCTTTCCTTTCTTTCTTCCTTCCTTCCTTTTCTCTTTCTTTCTTTCTTTCTTTCCTTCTTTCTTTCTTCTTTCCTTCCTTCCTTCCTTTCCTTCTTTCCTTGCTTGCTTCTTTTCCTTATTTATTTATTTCCTTCTTTCTCTTTCTTTCCTTCTTTTATTTCTTTCTTTCCTTCTTTTTTCTTCCTTCCTTTCTTTCTTTCCTTCTTTGTCTTTCTTTCCTTCTTTTATTTATTTCCTTCCTTCTTTTTTCTTCCTTCCTTCCTTTCTTTCCTTCTTTGTCTTTCTTTCCTTCTTTTATTTATTTCTTTCCTTCTTTTTTCTTCCTTCTTTTCTTTCCTCCTTTCTCTTTCTTTCTTTCTTTCTTTCCTTCTTTCTTTCCTTTCTTTCCTTCCTTCCTTCCTTCCTTCCTTCCTTCTTTCCTTCTTCTTTTATTTATTTATTTATTTCCTTCTTTCTCTTTCTTTCCTTCTTTTATTTCTTTCTTTCCTTCTTTTTTCTTCCTTCCTTTCTTTCTTTCCTTCTTTCTCTTTCTTTCTTCCTTTCTTTCTTTTCTTTCCTTCCTTCCTTCTTTCCTTCTTTCCTTCTTTCTTCCTTTGTCTTTCTTTCTCTTTTCTTTCCTTCTTTTATTTATTTCCTTCCTTCTTTTTTTCTTCCTTTCTTTCTTTCTTTCCTCCTTTCTCTTTCTTTCTTCCTTTCTTTCTTTTCTTTCCTTCCTTCCTTCTTTCCTTCTTCTTTTATTTATTTATTTATTTCCTTCTTTCTCTTTCTTTCCTTCTTTTATTTATTTCTTTCCTACTTTTTTCTTTCTTTCTTTCCTCCTTTCTCTTTCTTCCCTTCTTTCTTTCCTTCTTTTATTTCTTTCTTTTCTTCTTTCTTTCCTTCCTTCCTTCCTTCCTTCCTTCCTTCCTTCCTTCCTTCTTTCTTTCTTTCTTTCTTTCTTTCTTTCTACCTGACTCCCCCTTTTAATACTAAAGTTCCTTGAAACCCAAACCAAGGGGAAGCCCCCGCCTCGCCTTCCCCTCCCCAGCCTCCCTCCGAAACTGGGGGGAAAGGGAGGAAAAGTGGCTCAAACCGGGAGCTTCCGAAAGCAGATCCCTTTCCTTTGCGGGATCCGTAGCTCTGAAATAAAGATCTCTTCGAGACAGTACATGCATACTATATATATGTGTGTGTTATAATATAATATAGATTATATTATATTATTATTGTAGAATTATAATATATATAATAAGTCATAGTATAATAATATAATAATATATAGTATTATATATATATATGTGTGTGTGTGTATATGTGTATATATATGCACACACTGTCTCGAGGAGATCTTTATTTCACAAGTCTCTCTCTATCTATCTCTATCTCTATATATATATTGCCTCGAGATCTTTATTACATAACTTATCTATCTATCTATATCTCTACAGAGAGAAAGAGAGAGAGGGACTTGTGAAATAAAGATCTCCTCGAGACAGTGTGCGTATATATGTATATGTATGTATATGTACGTGTATATATATAGTTGTGAAATAAAGATCTCCTCAAGACAGTGTATGTATATTTATTATATATGCATGAACGTGTATGCATATATATAGTTGTGAAATAAAGATCTCGAGACAGTGTATGTATGTATATGTATTATATATGCATGAACGTGTATGCATATATATAGTTGTGAAATAAAGATCTCGAGACAGTGTATGTATGTATATGTATTATATATGCATGAACGTGTATGCATATATGTAGTTGTGAAATAAAGATCTCGAGACAGTGTATGTATGTATATTTATTATATATGCATGTACGTGTATGCATATATGTAGTTGTGAAATAAAGATCTCGAGACAGTGTATGTATGTATATTTATTATATATGCATGTACGTGTATGCATATATGTAGTTGTGAAATAAAGATCTCCTCGAGACAGTGTATGTATGTATGTGTATATGTGTGTGTATATAGATGCATGTACGTGTATGCATATATAATATAGTTGTGAAATAAAGATATTCTCAAGGCAGTGTATGTATGTAAATATGTGTGTATATATGTGTGTGTACATGTACGTGTATGCATATATATACAGTAGTTGTGAAATAAATATCTCCTCGAGACAGTGTGTATAAACGAGTGATATATATATATGTGTGTGTGTGTCTGTATGTATGTATATATGTATATAGATAGATGTGAAATAAAGATCTCCTCGAAACTGTGTGTGTATATAGTCATTATTCCACCCCCCCTCTCTATATATAAAATATTCGTATTTGTAATATTGTTCGTATTATTAGCACTAATAATAATAATAATAATGTCTTCCATACCCCAAACACACTATCTATAATCTATCAGCTAGCTAGCTAGGTATCGATCTATCTGATTAAAATAACACACGCCTATGAACCAAAAATTTCCGATTCGCCTTCTATTTAAAGGAACCCACTAGAGAGGGGGGGGACCTTATATATAATTCAACTATTCCCCTCTTGTAAAACATAGTTTGCGTTCGAGCCGTGCCTATATGTGCATAGTATCATGTGTACAGTGTGTGTTTCAGGTATGGAAAACATTGGGGGGAAAGCAAACAATAATACTAAGAATGACTAAGAATTACGAAGGATAATACAACTATTATTACTATTAAGAAGAATAATACCGCTAATAATACGAACAATACGACCTCAACTAATACTAATACCAATGCAGAGACTTGGGAGTGTGTTGACTTTAAAAAAATTATTTTTAATATTTTTATATAAAATATTTTTTCATATTTTATATCAAAACATTTTTTATATTTGTATATATAAAATATTTTTATATTTTATATAAACATATTTTTATATTTTATATGAACCTATTTTTAATATTTTTATATAAAATATTTCTATATTTTATATAAACATATTTTTTTATATTTTATATATATTTTTATATTTTATATTCGGGCTTATTCGAATTTATTGAAGTTTTTGAGTGCATCAACAGAGTAATAAAGGCAGTAATCGAAATATAAAGGGTAGGTAAAGGCAAGGGGAAAAATGGGGGTGATAGGGGAAAGACTATGGGGTACCAAGAGTACAAAGGAAAGAGAAGCATGGAGACTTACTAATTTGGATAAGACTAAAGTAAATATATATATATATATATATATATATATATAATAATGTAATTGGGTGTAAGAAAAGAAAAAAGAGAAAGAACGAAAAAAACACTAGAGAAAAAAATACATACATATATGTGTATATAGTATATATAGTTTATTGCATTAGCCGCAAGGCCATATCAAGCAGAACAAACCATGCAAAAGAAATACATGTATCTATTTCTCCTATTTCTCTTCTCAGCTGCATTTACAAACCTCTTGGAAAGTTTTGTGCTGTGTTTACTTGTCTTTCCAAAGAGAGAGAAGCCTCCATTCTCTTCAATGCGGCCAAGCTTGAAACCTTGGCTCCTGTATGTAGTATCTCTCTCTCTCTCTCTCTCTCTCTCTCCAGAAAAGTTTCCCAAGAAGGAGAAACACAGGAGAGGAAACACAGGAGGGAAACCAATAATAATAATAAAATAATAATAAATAATAATTAAATAATAATAAAAATAAGAAAATAATAATAAGACAATAATAAGAATATAAAATAATAATAAAATAATAATAAGAAAATAATAAGAAAATAATAAGAAAATAATAATAATACACCTCTCTTTTTTCTCCCCCGGGTGTGTTCTATTCCATGCCCTGCTTTGCCTTCCTATTTAATATTTATCCATTCCTTTGGCAGCCGAGATTAAGACCAGCCCTGGCTGGCTTTAATGTCTTATTATTATTGATCACACCCCTCTTCAAACCCTTCCCAACTCCCGGTAGGGAAAGACACCCCAGAAACAACAACAACAACAACAAACAACAATAAGCAACACCTTCCTGGCATTTAAAAAATATAATATAATATAATATAATATAATATTATATTATATAATATTATATAATATTATATAATATTATATAATATAATTATATAATATAATATAATAATATAAAAATATATAATATATAATATAAAATAAAATAAAATGATGATAATTTAATTAAAAAGTTGCTTGGAGACAAGCTGTACTTTCTTGGATGAGCCAAGAAAGTACAGCTTGGTTGAGTCTCTTGGATGAGTCTTGTTCTTGTCCCTTGCGCTCTCTCTCTCTCTCTCTCTCTCTCTCTCTCTCTCTCTCTCTCTCTCTCTCTCAAGGACCCCACCGCCTCCCGGTTGCCTTTCTCTCTTTCCCTTTCCCTTTCTCCCTCTCTTCCTCTCTCTTTCTCTTCTCTCTCTCTCTCTTCCTAGAAGGTTTCTTTCCCTTCCTTTTTCCCTCGCCAAGCGGCCCACTGGGCTCGCTGCCTGCGCCTCTGCCTTGCCGAGCTTTCCTCCCTCGCCCGAACCTGGCCGCCTTCGAGCGCCACCTTGCCGCGGAGAGGCGAACTGCAGCCGCCAAGAGAAAGAGAGGGGAGGGAGGGAGCGAGCAAGGGACAAGAAAAGCGCCCTGACTTTCCAACCCGAGCCCTCTGCCTTGCCTCCCGCCCCCCGCCCCCATGCCCTCCTCGAAGGGAGACTCGGACACTCGCGACGACAGACAGACAGACCCCGCCGCTGCCGGTGGCTCCCCGCGGATGCGCCGGACTCCCGAAAAGGAGGGTCCGCGCTGGAAGAGAAGGGAGGGAGCCCAAGGGCGAGCCCTCCTCGCCTCAGCAGATAGATAGACACACACACACACTAGAGAGGGCCGATGGGCAGATAGATATATAGACAGATATCATCCCTATAGATACTAGAGACAGACAGATACACAGACAGACACACACACACTAGAGAGGACTGATGGGCAGACAGGCAGACAGACAAATATAATATCTGGTATCTATCTATTTATCTGACAGACAGACAGACAGACAGATAGATAGATAGATAGACAGACAGACAGACAGACAGATACTAGAGACGAATAGAGGGGGGACTAGAGATGATCAGAAGAGCAGGCAAACTGATATTAGAGACGGATAGATAGTATCTCTACTATCTATCTCTAGCTAGCTATCAGATAGATAGATAGATAGATAGATAGATAGATAGATAGATAGGTAGATAGATAGATAGATAGATAGGTAGGTAGATAGATAGATAGATAGATAGATAGATAGATAGATAGATAGATAGACAGACAGACAGATAGTAAAGATGAATAGATGGATGGATAGATAGATGCTAGAGATAGATAGATAGATAGATGGACATATAGAATCTCTAGTGTCTATCTATATCTATCGGATAGTTGAATCGATACTGGAGACTAATAGATACATAAATAAATAGATCTCTAGTATTTATTTATCTATCCGATAGATAGATAGATAGATAGACAGACAGATAGATGCTAGAGACTAATAGATAGATAATCTTCAGTATCTATGTATTTATTTATCTATCAGATAAATATATAGATGCTAGAGACTAATAGATAGATTATCTCTAATATCTATCTATTTATCTATCAGGTAGACAGATAGATGCTAGAGTAATAGATAATCTCTAGTATCTATCTATTTATCTATCAGATAGATAGATAGATAGATAGACAGACAGACAGACAGACAGATGCTAGAGACTAATAGATAGATAATCTCTAATATCTATCTATTTATTTATATATCAGATAGTTAGATAAATAGATAGATGCTAGAGACTAATAGATAGATAATATCTAGTATCTATGTATTCATCTATCAGATTGATAGATTGATAGATAGACAGATAGATGCTAGAGACTAATATAGATAATCTCTAATATCTATCTATTTATTTATTTATCTATCTGATAGACAGAGATGCGAGAGACTAATAGATAGATAATCTCTAGTATCTATCTATTTATCTATCAGATAGATAGATGCTAGAGACAGACAGACAGACAGACGATAGATACAAGAGACAAACAGACATGCATACTAGAAAGGATGGATGAGTAGATGGGTAGATGATAGATTATAGAGAGAAGGGATGGATAGATAGACAGACAGATACTAGAGACTGACAGATAGGTAAATGATACAACTGACTGATAGATAGATTAGATAGATTACATACATACATACACACACACACACACACACACGTATCTCCTAGAAAGAGGAAGAATAGATCCTCTCTAGTGTCTGTCTATATCTCTAATCCATCTCACTTATTTATTATGGTTATACCTATCTATATTCTGTTATTTATATTTATATTCATTTTTTATTTTTTTATTTTTTATTTATTTATCTATATTCTGTTAGAATATAGATAAATAAAAATAAAAATAAAAATAAAAATAAAAATAAAAATAAAAATAAAAATAAAAATAAAAATAAAAATAAAAATAAAAATAAAAATAAAAATAAAAATAAAAATAAAAATAAAAATAAAAATAAAAATAAAAATAAAAATAAAAATATATAAATATAAATATAAATAAATAAATAAACAAACAGATTGGTTGTAGGTAAATTAGATAATAGAGGATGGATGGACCTATGGATAATAGAGAGAATGCACGGATGGAAAGAGATAGCTATACATATGGTTAAACAACATAGGATATATTAATATAGAATAGATGGGATGAATGGATAGATAGTTAAGGCAGATGAGGGATTGATAGAGAGAGAAATAGAAAGAGGTACAAGGTGGAAGAGATTGACAATCGATAGGATGGAGAGATAGATATATTCTGTACTTATTTATTTAAACTAGGAAGTTTGGAAAGCAGCCAAGGGAGCCAAGGACAAGGCTCAATGGAAGCCGAGGGTGGATAATTCGGGTTTTTCCTCCCACAGTCCAGACTGGCATTTCAGAAGGAGGAAAAGAGGGGTTTCACTCTCTAGATCCAGTCCTTTTCCTCAACCTGGGAAGGATCTCTGTCAACAAAGGGAGGGAAGGAATAAGGGAACCAAGTAGAAGTAAAATACGCATGTATTCATGTGTTTTCCCATCTATGTTGGGGTAAATTGGGGTTTCCCTTGACATACAATAAAAGGGGGTCAGAGATTATAGACCTCCCCCCCCTTCTAGAATTTTTCAATAGAAGCTGCTTGAGACCAGTTCAAATGGGGGAACAATAGAAGCTGATGCACACTTGAGACCATTTTTATATCAACCATCTTCCCAATGGAGAGACTTGGCTATATTGCAAAGATGGCTATATATTGCACTATACATAGAGTGCATCATGTGCATGAAGATTGCAACATATAGGATTGCACACTATATATAGTCAACACAGTAAAATACAAAATACATAATAATAATAATAATAATAATAATAATAATAATATATTTATATCCTACCACCATCTTCCCAATGGAGAGACTCGGGGTGGCTAACATGAGGAAGATGGCGGCGGAGTATAAATTTATTATTATTATTATTATTATTATTAAGCCACTATACATAGAGTGCATCATGTGCATGAAGATTGCAACATATAGGATTGCAATCTAGCAAGTTCCCCATTTGAAATGGTCTCAAATACAATACAACACAGTAAAATACAAAATACATAACAAAATACATCAGAAATAATAATAATAATAATATATTTATATCCCACCACCATCTTCCCAATGGGGACTCGGGGTGGCTAACATGAGGAAGATGGTGGCAGAGTATAAATATATTATTATTATTATTATTATTAAGCCACTATACATAGAGTGCATCATGTGCATGTAGATTGCAATATATAGGATTGCAATCTAGCAAGTTCCCCATTTGAAATGGTCTCAAATACAATACAACACAGTAAAATACAAAATACATAACAAAATACATCAGAAATAATAATAATAATAATAAAATATAGGAAATTCACACACAAGGAATAGGGTGGGCAGGCCAAATGGACACGAGCAATGATCCCAACTGAAACACATGGGGAGAACTTCTGGAAACCTGGTTGTTGTTGTTGTTGTTATGCTAGACTGCAATGAATGGAGAAATTCAGAGAAATTCAGTTTCCTTATGTATGCATATAGAGATGGATTCAAAAGGGGGCATTTCCCAGTTTGCAGTTCTTTTCCCTGGGAATTAAACCAATGGGGCGACTTTATGGGAAACCTGGATTTATTTATTTTTCCCCTCCTTGAAGTCTGAAGAAGAGAATTATTATTATTATTATTAACAACAACAACCCCACAGGGGTTGAGAAGGGCAGGGTAAAAATACTGTAACTAAATAAAATAAAATAAAATAAAAAATATTAGTGGGTTGCTGTGAGTTTTCCGGGCTGCCTGGCCATGTTCCAGAAGCAGCAGCATTCTCTCCTGACGTTTCGCCCACACATCTATGGCTAAAGGCATCCTCAGAGGTTGCAAGGTCTGTTGAAAACTAGGCAAGTGAGGTTTATATATATATCTATATCTGTGGAATGATATCTAAGGCAGGAGAAAGAACTCTTGTATGCTTGAGGCAAGTGTGAATGTTGATTATTAGCATTGAATGGCCTTGCAGCTTCAAAGCCTGGCTGCTTCCTGTCTGCGGGGGGGGGGGGAATCCTTCGTTGGGAGGTGATTAGCTGGTAATATATATATTCACAGATATATAAACTTCACTTTCCTAGTTTCTAACAGACCTCACAACCTCTGAGGATGCCTTTAGCCATAGATGTGGGTGAAACGTCAGGAGAGAATGCTGCTTCTGGAACCTGGCCAGGCAGCCCGGAAAACTCACAGCAGGCCAGTGAGTTAACTCAAATAAATATCATTATTTAATAATATTTAATAAATAATAATATTTAATAAATATTATTATTATTTATATTATTTAACTCAAATAAATATTAGTTAATAACGATAATTATTATATTATTACACAAATAAATATTATTATTATTAATATCAACAACAACAGGTGTATTTTTAGTGTATTTGCAAAAAAAATATCTTTTTTTCCAAGGAAGGGGAATTTTTCTCCCAATTCCCACTCTATGTGTGTGTGTGTGTGTGTGTGTGTGTGTGTGTAGACAAACAAAGGAATCTAAAGGCAGGCTGGCCTTGAAGAAAGACTCTTTGATCCCCTCCCTCCACATAAAAATACAAACAGAGAGGGAGGAGGGAGGGATTGTTTCATTTTGATTGATTAATAATTGGTGAATGTATTAAAATAATAATAATATAATAAAATAATAATTAATAATAATTAATAATCGACATTCCTTTTGAGGTGTTTTCTCTTTGATTTTGTCCTTTTCATTCATACACACACACACAAAGAAAGAAAACTAACGCATCTCTCTCTATCATATATATATATATATATATATATATATATATATATATATATATATTCTCTTTGGCATCCCACTGCAAAGATGCAAAGTAAGTCGGTGGAATGTGTATTACAACCCTATCATAATGTTTCAGTGGTGGAAAACATGTAGCCAGAGGGTGTTGCTAATGATTCTTGGATTAGAGAGAAAGAGAGAAGGAGGGGGGAAAGAAGAAGAAGGAAAAGAAGGGGGGGAGGAGAGAGAAAGGAAGGGCTCTTTCATCAAAAAGGCAGGCTGAAATTTAACCATTAATCCCAGCCAATATCAAAGCAAGCCAAGCATTGAGGGACCAGGGAATTATGCAAATACATATACATACATACATGCATACACACACACACACACACACATGTATTGGTATATGCATTTGTATATTATATGCATATGTTGTAAATGTAAATGTATATGGATTTCTATATGCACATATATATATTTGAGTGTATATATTGTATATACGTAGATATGTGTGTGCATGTGTATCTATATGCATTTGTATTTGTGTATGTCATATGCATATGTATTTGTGTGTATATGTATTTGTACTTGTGTATGTGTTTGGGTATGTTTGTGCATATGTAAACGCATATGTATTTGTGTGTATATATGTGTACATGTATATATGTGTGTATATAAGCATTTGTATGTATATTTGTATGTGTAAGTACATGCATGCTGTATATACATACTGTATGTGTTTGTGTTTGCACATGTATCTGTATATGCATTTGTATTTGTGTATGTAGATATGTTTGTGTATGAGTATTTTGTATATGTATATGCATTTGTATATGCATATGTATTTGTGTATGTAGATATGTTTGTGTATGCATATGTTGTATATGTATATGCATTTGTATATGCATATGTATTTGTTTGTATATACAGTATGTGTATATGTATATATGTGTGACTGCAGCTGTATGTATATGCATTTGTGTATATATATGTGTATTTGTATGTGTAAGTATATGCATGTTGTATATACATATATATTCGTTTGCACATGTATCTGTACATGCATTTGTATTTGTGTATGTCATATGCATATGTATATGTATTTGTACTTGTGTATGTGTTTGGGTATGTTTGTGCATATGTAAACGCATATGTATTTGTGTGTATATATGTGTACATGTATATGTGTGTATATAAGCATTTGTATGTATATTTGTATGTGTAAGTACATGCATGCTGTATATACATACTGTATGTGTTTGTGTTTGCACATGTATCTGTATATGTATTTGTGTATGTAGATGTTTGTGTATGAATATTTTGTATATGTATATGCATATGTATTTGTGTATGTAGATATGTTTGTGTATGCATATGTTGTATATGTATATGCATTTGTATATGCATATGTATTTGTTTGTATATACAGTATGTGTATATGTATATATGTGTGACTGCAGCTGTATGTATATGCATTTGTGTATGTATATGTGTATTTGTATGTGTAAGTATATGCATGTTGTATATACATATATATTCGTTTGCACATGTATCTGTACATGCATTTGTATTTGTGTATGTAGATATGTTTGTGTATGCATATGTTGTATATGTATATATATGCATTTGTATATGCATATGTATTTGTGTATGTAGATATGTTTGTGTATGCATATGTTGTATATGTATATGCATTTGTATATGCATATGTATTTGTTTGTATATATGTGTATATGTATACATGTGTGTGTGTGTGTGACTGCATCTGTATGTATATGCATTTGTATTTGTGTATGTGTTTGTATATGCGTGTATGTGCATATGCATATGTATTTGTGTATGTAGACAAAAAATGTATCACTAGGCATATGGCCATCCAGCCTCTGTTTAAAAGCTTTCAAGGAAGGAGCTTCCACCAGACTCTGAGGCAGAGAGTTCCGCTGCTGAACAGCTTTTGTTACAGTCAGGAAATTAGGGTGGAATCTCCTTTTTTGTCATTTGAAACCATTGCTTTGTACTAGATTGCAGGGCACCAGAAAACAAGCCTGCTCCCTCTTCCTTATGACACCCTTTCAGGTGGCTCTTATCTCTCTTCTCATCCTTCTCTTCTGCAGGCTAAATATATCATCCAGCTCTTTCTTAAGATG
>JARBWK010000015.1:3769464-3771964 GCA_030556195.1 Anolis apletophallus
AATACAGTTCTTCATGTTGTGGTGACCCCCAACCATAACATTTTTGTTGCTATTTCACAACTGTAGTTTTGGTAATGTTATGAATCATGAATGTAAATATCTGATATGCAGGATGTATTTTCATTCACTGGACCAAATTTGGCACAAATACCCGATGCGGGATTGATTTTGTCATTTGGGAGTTGTAGTTGCTGGGATTTATAGTTCACCTACCTACAATCAAAGAGCATTCTGAACTCCACCAACAATGGAATTTAGCCAGTCTTGGCACACAGAACTCCCATGACCAACGGAAAATACTGGAAGGGTTTGGCTGGGCATTGACATTGAGTTTGGGAGTTGTAGTTCACCTACATCCTGAGAGCACTGCGGACTCAAACAGTGATGGATCTGGACCAAACTTGGCACAGATACTCAATATACCCAACTGTGACCACTGGCAGAGTTTGGGGGAAATAGACCTTGACATTTGAAGTTGTAGTTGCTGGGATTTATAGTTCACCTACAATCAAAGGACATTCTGAACCCCAGCAACAATGGAATTGGGCCAAACTTCCCACACAGAACCCCCATGACCAACAGAAAATACTGTGTTTGCTGATGGTTTTTGGTGACCCCTCTGACACCTCCTCATGACCCCCCCCCCAGGGGTCCCGACCCCCAGGTTGAGAAACACTGCCCAAGGACCCCATTTCCTTGAGCTAGCCCAGGGCTGTCCAACTTCTACCATCCCAGGGGCCTGAATTCCAGTCACTGATGACCTGGGGGGCCATAGGGTCTGCCCCTGCCCCCGCCCTCGGCTCCGCCCACGGCTCCGCCCTCTCCCCGGCGCCCTCTCCCCTTATTTTTATTTAATATTAAATATATTTAATTCCATCCTCCCCTCTCCCCTTATTTTTATTTAATACTAAATATATTTAATTCCATCCTCCCCTCTCCCCTTATTTTTATTTAATACTAAATATATTTAATTCCATCCTCCCCTCCCTCCTTATTTTAATGTATCCCATCTCCCCTTATTTCATCTTTAAATATATTAAATTTTATATTTAATACATGACGGGGTATGGGGGGAGGGAATGAGGAGCCCCTGAGGAGCCCCCCTGCTTCGGCCTACCTTTTCCAAACGCGCAGGATCCAGGAGTACCCGGACGACGAGAGAGGCGACGACCGACTGAGTCGAAGAAGGTCCTAATCGCGTCTGTGGGCCTCAGCGATCCAGTAGGAGAGTAGCCGAAGTAGTATCGCAGAATAATCGCAATCCACACGAGATTTAGCTGTCAACGCCGGCGTGATCTCACGTTGACAGCGAACTCCCGTGTGGATTGCGTATTCTCGCGATACTTGCTCCGAACCCGGAAGTAGGTATTTTTAAAAAATATTATTTTTCAATTTTAATTTTTTATTTAAAAGCTTAGGGGGCCGTAAGGAAGGGGCTGGGGGGCCGTATACACCCCCGGGCCACCAGTTGGACAGCCCTGAGCTAGCCGGTGAATGTGATCCTTTCCTTCACTTCATTTCAGGTCCCGGGTCTTCTTTGGCCCACACTGGTAAGAATTTCCCCCCTCCCTGAAACCTTCCTTCCCTCCTCCAGGGCAGAAAACAGACTCACAATGATCTCCATTGCTGGAATATTAATCAAATCCATCAAGGCTGACAAATGAGAAATATTGGCGAGAAGGTGGCAATTTACAACTTTGTGATTAGTTAAGAATCGCCCGCCTTGTAAGAGTAATTAATAATAACTCTATTGGATACAGGGAAGAAGCCTGCCAGAAGGAAGGAAGAAGAGGCAGGAAAGAAAAGAGAGAAGAAGCAGAAGAAGAAGAAGACTAAGAAGAAGAAGAGAGAAGGAAAGAGGAGGAAGGGTAAAGGAGAAAAATAGAGAAGGAATATGTGGGAAACCTGGGCCTGTTTCGATGAGCACAACATAAGTATCCTGGCAAGAATGGCAGAAAGACACACACAAAGGTCTTGCTCAACAGCTGGGAGTTATAGTTCACCCGCAATCAAAGAGCATTCTGAACTCTACCAATGATGGAATGGAATCAAACTTCCCACACAGAACTCCCATAACCATGAGAAAATACTCTAAGAGTTTGGTGGGTATTGACCTTGAGTTTTGGAGTTGTAGTTCACCTATATCCAGAGAGCACTGTGGAGGGGAGGGAGGAAGATGTGGGGCGAGTCTGCGCAGTAGCGCCCGCACGGGTCACGTCTTCCTCCCTCCCCCCTCCCGCAGAAGAGGCAGAGTGAGCAAAGCAAGGCAAAGCGAACAGAGCGAGGCTGGGAAGAAGGGAGCCCGAGTGGAGAAGAAAAAGTGTTCGGCAGGAGGGGGAAGAAAGGGAATTACGCCCCCTTTAAGCCAACCTCTACTGCACCACCACCTCCCCCCCCACACACACACACACATCACTCAGACCCACACTAAAAATAAATCATATCATACAACTTACCTCAAATTCACTCAGGTAGCCCAATACATCTCAGCTGATCAGTA
>JARBWK010000015.1:3776964-3849464 GCA_030556195.1 Anolis apletophallus
TCTGTGCTGTGTTGGAATGTTGGGTGGTTGGCCAGTCAGAGCCATTTATGCAAATAATCCCGGAGTGGCAGCCAATCGAAACGCTGCCACATATTCCTCCCACCGCTCAGCCGCAAACACTGACTTTTATTATATACATAGATGGTCACTCGATGGCCTGAGAGGTGTTTTGTGTCCAAATTTGGTGTCAGTTCACCCAGTGGTTTTTGAGTTATGCTAATCCCACAAACGAACATTACTTTTGTAAATGTATATAGATAGAAGAGGGGCTGCTGAGAAGTTTTTGGCTTTATCCAGAAAGAAACGAGATAGGAAGATGAAACTTGACATTTACTCAGCATGCTCTCCACTGATATCAACACACTTCTAACATCAGTATTCCAAGTTCTGTAAGCCTTGCGAAAAGAAGGTTTTGGGTTGGGCCTCAAACCAGTCATCTGGAGCAGCCATGGCATCAGAAATGGTGTGAGATGTGGTCCCCTTGCGGTGTTTCTTCAGGTTTGGAAACAGATGATAGTCGGAGGGAGCTCGATCCAGTGAATAAGGTGGGTGGTCAACGAGCTGGAAGCCTAGCTCCATCAGTTTTGCCATGGTCTCTTCTGCAGTGTGAACTAAGGCAGGCCCGGATTACCCATAAGGCCACCCTGGGCCATGGCCTAGGGAGGCAGCCATGGGGGGCCAGCAGATCCGGACCCCCCTTTTTCTTTCTTTTTTTTTTAAAAATAATGCAAAAAAAAAAAATTCAGAAAAATTAAAAAAATTCAAAAAAAAAAAAACAATTCAAAAAAATTCAAAAAAAAACATTTCAAAAAAAAAATATTCAAAAACATTTCAAACAAATTTCAAAAACATTTCAAAAACATTTCAAAAAAATTCAAAACAATTCAAAAACATTTCAAAAACATTTCAAAAACATTTCAAAAAAATTCAAAAACATTTCAAAAACATTTCAAAAACATTTCAAAAAAAATTCAAAAACATTTCAAAAACATTTCAAAAAAATTTCAAAAACATTTCAAAAACATTTCAAAAACATTTCAAACAAATTTCAAAAACATTTCAAAAAAATTTCAAAAACATTTCAAAAAAATTCAAAAAAGATTTCAAAAACATTTCAAAAACATTTCAAAAACATTTCAAAAACATTTCCAAAAAATTTCAAAAAAATTTCAAAAAATAAATAAATAAAGTGCGCATGCACGCAGCGGCGGAAGCGCCATCCACAGCCGCCCCGCCCCCCTTTGCTCTCCTTGGCAAAAAGTCTCTGCCCCCGCCCCCAGCTCCGCCCCGCCCCCAGCTCCTCCCCCGGCTCTTCGCCGGCGCAAGGAGGAGGAAGGAAAGCCGCACCCCCGGAGCCGATCCTGCGGGGAGCCGTCATGCCGGCCTCAGAAGCGGCCAAAATCACCCTTTTCAGGCCGGCATGGTGGCTTTAGGAGGAAGGGAGGAGCCGCGGCGAGGCTCCCCACAGCTCCTCCCTCCCTCCTAAAGCCGTCATGCCGGCCTGAAAAGGGCAATTTCGGCTGCTTCTGAGGCCGGTATGGTGGCTTTAGAAGGGAG
Organism: Anolis apletophallus; assembly: GCA_030556195.1. Classification (NCBI taxonomy): domain Eukaryota; kingdom Metazoa; phylum Chordata; class Lepidosauria; order Squamata; family Anolidae; genus Anolis; species Anolis apletophallus. The sequence continues at coordinate 3,778,522 of JARBWK010000015.1, forward strand.
GGAGGAGCCGTGGGGAGGCCCCGCCCTTTCCTTCCTCCTCGCGCCGGCAAGCAGGAGGGGGTGGAGCCGTGGGTGGAGCCAGGGGCAGGGTGGAGCCAGGGCAGAGCCAGGGGCAGGAGCAGAGCCTTTGGTCTAGGGCGCCAAAAGGCCATGATCTGGGCCTGAGCTAAGGCAGTGTTTCCCAACCGCTGTGACGTGGCACACTAGTGTGCCGTGACGGACCCCCTCTGTTCTGCGAGAAAAGCTCTCTGCCCCCCTTTCTTCCCCCTACTCTTGCCGAACTCCTGCTGCTTGGGGGAGGAGAAGGAAGGACCGGGCGGCGGCGAAGAAAAAGAAGGGGCCGGGGCACTGCCTCCTTCAACCATTCCCCCAGCCAGCCTCCAATCCGCCATGACTCTCGCCCCTTGCTCGCTGAAGCCGCGCGGAGGAGGAGCCTCGCCCATTGAAGCCCGCCCACCGCTCATGCTCCTCCCCTGTGAGAGAGCTGAAGCCGGGGGGAGGGGTGGGGCATGGTGCGGCCTGGCTCCGCCCCCTCCACCCAGCTTTGGCACTCCCAGCAGCTGCTCTAGCCTTGAGGGGACAGTGCCAAGCCAGCATTGTGCTGGCTCTGCCACCGCTGGTTTGGCACTGCCCACTCAAGGCTGGAGCAGCTGCTGGGAGAGCTGAAGCTGGGGGAGGGGGTGGGGCATGGTGCAGCCTGGCTCTGCCCCCTCCCCCCAGCTTCGGCACTCCCAGCAGCTGCTCCAGCCTTCCCATTGTGCTGGCTCTGCCACCGCTGGCTTGGCACTGCGCACTCAAGGCTGGAGCAGCTGCTGGAAGAGCTGAAGCTGGGGGGAGGGGGGAGGAACGGTGCGGCCTGGCTCCGCCCCCTCCCCCCCCGGCTTCGGCACTCCAAGCAGCTGCTCCCAGCAGGCCACCATCCCCCAGCCGTTCTTTAGTGTGTTAGAGCAGTGTTCCCAACCTTTTTTGAGCCGCAGCACACTTTTAACATTAAAAAAATCCGGGGGCACACCACCAACCAAAATGACACAAAATGACACTCTAACACAGTAAAGAATGGCTGGGGTTGGTGGCCTGCTGGGAGCAGCTGCTGGGAGTGCCAAAGCTGGGGAGGGGCGGAGCCAGGCTGCCATGCCCCACCCCTACCCCCAGATTCACCTCTCCCAGCAGCTGCTCCAGCCTTGAGGGGCAGTGCCAAGCCAGCGGTGCCAGAGTCAGCACAATGCTGGCCTGGCACTGTCCCCTCAAGGCTGGAGCAGCTGCTGGGAGTGCTGAAGTCGGGGGGATGGGGCAGAGCCAGGCCACACCATGCCCCTCCCCCTCCCCCCAGCTTCAGCTCTCCTACAGAGGAGGAGCATGAGCGGTGGACAGGCTTCAGTGGGCGGGGCTTCTCCTCCACGCGGCTTCAGCGAGCGAGGGGCGAGAGTCATGGTGGGAGTCATGGCGGATTGGAGGCTGGCTGGGGAAATGGCCCGGCCCCCTGGCCCCTCTTCTTTTTCTTCTCCACTGCCCGGCCCTTCCTCCTCCTCCCCCAAGCAGCAGGAGTTCGGCAGGAGGGGGGGAGGAAGGGGGGCAGAGAGCTTTTCTCGTGGCACAGAGGGAGGTCCGTCACGGCACACTAGTGTGCCACGGCACACTGGTTGAGAAAGACTGTGTTAGAGTGTCATTTTGTGTCATTTTGGTTGGTGGTGTGCCTCCGGATTTTTTTAATGTTAAAAGTATGCTGCGGCTCAAAAAAGGTTGGGAAACACTGATCTACACTGTGCAATGAATTCGGTTTGGTACCACTAAGTGTCAATAACTCAATGCTATGGAAGCCTGGGATGTGTGGTTTGGAGAGAGCCAACAGAAGGCTTGTGGCCGTTCTACATTGCCAGATAATCCAGAAGTGTCATGACTCAATGCTATGGACACCTGGGTTTGGTGAGATGGAGAGAACCAACCAAAGGCTTAGGGCCCTTCTTCATTGCCAGGTAATCCAGAAGGGTCATGACTCAATGCTATGGACACCTGGGTTTGGTGAGATGGAGAGAACCAACCAAAGGCTTGGGGCTCTTGTACATTGCCAGGTAATCCAGAAGGGCCATGACTCAATGCTATGGACACCTGGGTTTGGTGAGATGGAGAGAGCCAACCAAAGGCTTGGGGCCCTTCTACATTGCCAGATAATCCAGAAGTGTCATGACTCAATGCTATGGACACCTGGGTTTGGTGAGATGGAGAGAGCCAACTGCTGTGGACACCTGGGTTTGGTGAGATGGAGAGAACCAACCAAAGGCTTGGGGCTCTTGTACATTGCCAGGTAATCCAGAAGGGTCATGACTCAATGCTATGGACACCTGGACACCTGGGTTTGGTGAGATGGAGAGAACCAACCAAAGGCTGCTGGGCTCTTGTACACCTGGGTAATCCAGAAGAGATGACTCAATGAGGACCAACCAAGATGGAGAGAGCTTGGGGCTCTTGTACATTGCCAGATTTTCCAGAAGTGTCATGACTCAGAAGGGTCATGACTCAATGCTATGGACACCTGGGTTTGGTGAGATGGAGAGAGCCAACTGCCAACCAAAGGCTTGGGGCCCTTCTACATTGCCAGATAATCCAGAAGTGTCATGACTCAATGCTATGGACACCTGGGTTTGGTGAGATGGAGAGAGCCAACTGCTGTGGACACCTGGGTTTGGTGAGATGGAGAGAACCAACCAAAGGCTTGGGGCTCTTGTACATTGCCAGGTAATCCAGAAGGGCCATGACTCAATGCTATGGACACCTGGGTTTGGTGAGATGGAGAGAGCCAACCAAAGGCTTGGGGCCCTTCTACATTGCCAGATAATCCAGAAGTGTCATGACTCAATGCTATGGACACCTGGGTTTGGTGAGATGGAGAGAGCCAACTGCTGTGCACACCTGGGTTTGGTGAGATGGAGAGAACCAACCAAAGGCTTGGGGCTCTTGTACATTGCCAGGTAATCCAGAAGGGTCATGACTCAATGCTATGGACACCTGGGTTTGGTGAGATGGAGAGAGCCAACTGCTGTGCACACCTGGGTTTGGTGAGATGGAGAGAACCAACCAAAGGCTTGGGGCTCTTGTACATTGCCAGGTAATCCAGAAGGGTCATGACTCAATGCTATGGACACCTGGGTTTGGTGAGATGGAGAGAGCCAACCAAAGGCTTGGGGCCCTTCTACATTGCCAGATAATCCAGAAGTGTCATGACTCAATGCTATGAACTGGAGAATATGAGTCTACACTGCCTGATAATTCAAAGCAGTTAATGTGGATTGTATACAGGGCTTGTCAATTTACAGCTGACCTGATCCCACCTGCCCTGAGCCATGGCTAGTTAAAGTAGTATCCATTCCTTTGACAGTTTAGATACTACATTAGATACTACTGTGATCCAGATGATCACAGGTGATCATCCACCTTTTTTGCCCCCAGGCCTGGGCCAACTTGGGCCCTCCCTCCAGGTGTTTTGGACTTCAACTCCCACAATTCCTAACAGCCAGTAGGCTGTTAGGTATTGTGGGAGTTGATGTCCAAAACACCTGGAGGGAAGGCCCAAGTTGGCCCAGGCCTGGTCTACATTGCAGCTCAAAGCAGGCAATCTGGACTGTATATGGTGAGTGAGCAAAGACAGAGCAAGATCCTTCAGTTTGTGATCAGCTTAGCTCTTGGCTGGAAGGAGGACAACTTACCTTTCCTTTTCTTAGTCAGCTCAAAACTCAAATTCAGTTGGAAAGTTGGCTTTGGGGAGTGAACCCAGGTGAGTGGACTAGAACTCTTTCTTTGTCTCCTCAATGTAAGGCTTTCTTGTGTGTATGTGTGTGTGTGTCCTCCTCCTAGGTCTCTGGAGGGAGGCGACAATACTGAGCATAGCGGGTAGATGGCACAATTTTCTCACATTTCGCAAAGAGCAGAACAAGCCAGGAGAAGTCCATTGAAAAGCCCTTTATTTCCCAAGGAACAAAGATCACTGACAAAACAGTAGAGGAGGCGAGACATCTCAATGAGAATCTCTAGAGGAGGGTTTTCCAAGGCTGGAAAGGAAAAGGAGCCCCTGAGGTTCTGCAAAGAAGAGTGAGGTGTCAAACTTATATATCTCTCTCTACACATTCCTCTTTTTTCCCCTATATCTATATTTCGAAGGAAGGGAAAGAAAGAAATGGGTCACCTCGACCCAAAGTTCACATCCAGCTTTATGAAAAATAGGAATGTTGTAGGGACCAATCCAGGCCCAAAGTTCACCTCCAGCTCTTGAAAATACGTGTCCTTCCAGGATAGATTTGGGTTGTTTTGGCGTGTAGATGTATGGAAAGTATACATTATCAAACTCAGTTTCAGGGCGTACACTGAGTTCAATGGGGTGCAGCTACACTGTAGAATTAACCCAGTTTGACACCCCTTCCACTGCCTTGGCTTATCATTATACTGTTTTTTAAATTATTATTGTCCGTTGGCAGATAAAAAGTGGGTCATAAACAAATAGCAACAACAACTACGACGCCATGGGATTCTAGGATTTGTAGTTTGGGGAGACACCAACGCCCTTGGACAGAGAAGGCTAAAGGACAACTCTGGTGGCTCTCTAGTATTGAGCCATGGCAGTTAGTGCCAAGTCTACAGTAGATCACCCATTGGTTGGCCAACTTGAGCAGACTCATCCAAGGCCTTGTTCTACATGTCATCAACCCAAAGGATTCAATAGTCTCGGAGTTGAGCCATGGCATTTAGTGCCAAGTCTACAATGTAGATGGCCCACTGGTTGGCCAACTTGAGCAGACTCATCCAAGGCCTTCTTCTACATGTCATCAACCCAAAGGATTCAATAGTCTCGAAGTTGAGCCATGGCATTTAGTGCCAAGTCTACAATGTAGATGGCCCATTGGTCGGCCAACTTGAGCAGACTCATCCAAGGCCTTCTTTTACATGTCATCAACCCAAAGGATTCAATAGTCTCGGAGTTGAGCCATGGCAATTAGTGCCAAGTCTACAATGTAGATGGCCCATTGGTTGGCCAACTTGAGTAGACTCATCCAAGGCCTTCTTCTACATGTCATCAACCCAAAGGATTCAATAGTCTCAAAGTTGAGCCACGGCAATTAGTGCCAAGTCTACAATGTAGATGGCCCATTGGTTGGCCAACTTGAGTAGACTCATCCAAGGCCTTCTTTTACATGTCATCAACCCAAAGGATTCAATAGTCTCAAAGTTGAGCCACGGCAATTAGTGCCAAGTCTACAATGTAGATGGCCCATTGGTCGGCCAACTTGAGTAGACTCATCCAAGGCCTTCTTCTACATGTCTTCAACCCAAAGGATTCAATAGTCTCGGAGTTGAGCCATGGCAATTAGTGCCAAGTCTACAATGTAGATGACCCATTGGTTGGCCAACTTGAGTAGACTCATTCAAGGCCTTGTTCTACATGTCATCAACCTAAAGGACTCAATCATCTTGGAGTTGTCTTTCCAGGTCCTTGCCCTCATAGGGACGCCAATCCCTCCTCCCTCCAGGTTTTCCTTGATGTTCTCAGAGATGGAAGGAATGAGGAACATCAAATCATCCTTCCTATCCATTCCGGATGCGAGTTGTTTTTTCCTGGTGGCTTTTGGGCGACAGAAAAAGAGATACTGGGAAGGGAAGCAAAGTGGAAATTCGAGATGGACTTGCCCGCAGCCCTGAAGAGGGCTGTCACTTAATCCTCAACCTGGGAGGAAAACAAGAAGGAGAAGAAGACACCCGAAAGGAAAAACCCAATACATACATACATACAGAAACACAAGAGATCAGATCTTCACGCCACCAGAGGAGTAACATTTCAGAATGTATTAAGATTATTCATGCACAAATAGGGGTGATTTATTTATTTATTATTAATATTATTTATCATTATTTAAAATAATAAAAATAATAAAAATAATGTTCCCGTGGAACACTTCCTTCCCACTGCTACATCTTAACATTGTGAAGGCTTACGGTGCATTAGGACAGTGTTTCCCAACCAGTGTGCCATGGCACACTAGTGTGCCGTGAGTGATCATCAGGTGTGCAGTGGGAAATTGGCACTCTCGCCCCCTCCTAGCAGCCCCCTACACATAGGCTATGTCAGTGGTTCTCAACCTACCTAATGCTGTGACCCCTTAATACAGTTCCTCATGCTGTAGTGACCCCCAATCATATAATTATTTCAATGCTACTTCACAATTGTGATTTTGCTATTGTTATGAAGCGTAATGTAAATATCTGATATGCAGGATGTATTTTCATTCACTGGACCAAATTTGGCTCATATACCCAATATGCCCACATTTGAATACCGGTGGGATTGGAGGGAGAGATTGTCATTTGGGAGTTGTAGTTGCTGGGATTTATATTTCACCTACAACCAAAGAGCATTCTGAACCCCACCAATGGAGGAATTGAACCAATCTTGGCACACATGACCAACAGAAAATACTGGAAGGGTTTGGTGGGCATTGACCTTGAGTTTTTGGAGTTGTAGTTCACCTACATACAGAGAGCACTGTGGACTCAGACAATGATGGATCTGCACCAAACTTGGCACGAATATTAAATATGCCCAAATGTGAACACTGATGGAATTTGGGGAAAATAGACCTTGACATTTGAGAGTTCTAATTGCTGGGATGTATAGTTCACCTACAATCAAAGAGCACTCTGAACCCCACCAATGATAGAAGTGGGTCAAACTTCCCACACAGAACCGCCATGACCAACAAAAAATACTATATTTTCTGATGGCCATTGGTGACCCCTCTGACACCCCCTCACGACACCCCCAGGGGTCCCGACCCCCAGGTTGAGAAACACTGGGCTATGTCTATGTATGCATATGAGTGTGTAGGGTATATACAGGTATATATATATATACACACACACACACACACATACATATAGCCTATATATACACACTTATATGCATACATAGACATAGCCTATAAGTATAGCCTATATAGGCATAGCTGTGTAGCCTATATCAGTGTTTCCCAACCAGTGTGCCGGGGAACACTAGTGTGCCGTGAGTGATCATCAGGTGTGCCGTGGGAAATTGGAACCTCCAGTAAGGGGGGGGGGGGAAGAGTCTAGTGTGTTGAAGTATAAAAACCCTAAGAAACCTACCTCGATAAAGGCACAAAATTACAACCACCCCCTCCCCACCCGTTCCCTACTTGGTCTCTCCCTCTCCATGCATTGGGAAGGCCCGCCTCCCTTTCCCCAAGTAGAGACCTCCTCTTGCCTCCTGGGGGTTCTGTGTGGGAAGTTTGGCCCAGTTCTATCATAGGTGGGGTTTCGAATGCTCTTTGATTGTAGGGGAACTATAAATCCCAGCAACTACAACTCTCAAATGTCAATGTCTATTTCCCCTGAACTCCATCTGCGGTCATATTTGGGCATATTGAGTATTCATGCCAAGTTTGGTCCTGATCCAACATTGTTTCAGTCCACAGTGCTCTCTGGATATAGGTGAACTACAACTCCAAAACCCAAGGTCAATGCCCACCAAACTCTTATAGTATTTTCTCTTGGTGATGGGAGTTCTGTGTGGGACGTTTGTGTCTTTCTGCCATTCCTGCCAGGATATCTATGTTGTGTTCATCGAAACAGGTCCAGGTTTCCCACTGAGTGTATAAATACATTTAAAAACATATTAACTCTACGTATTACTGTGTTAGAGTGTCATTTTGTGTCATTTTGGTTGGTGGTGTGCCCCAGGATTTTGCAAATGTAAAAAGTGTGCCTCGGCTCAAAAAAGGCTGGGAAACACTGGCCCAGGGCCGTAGCCAGGATTTTGGTTGGGGGGGGGGGGAGTTTGGTTGGGGGGGCTGAGACTGGTGGAAGAGGGTTTACCCTAGCAAACCTTCCTGCACTGGCCTATATAGGTATAGCTATATAGGCATAGCGTGTGTGTGTGTGTGTGTGTGTATATAGAGAGAGAGAGAGAGAGAGAGAGAGAGAGAGAGAGAGAGAGAGAGAGAGGCTATACACACACATACATATGTATGTATGCCGTCCGAAGTCCTTCTTGGGGTTTGAGAAGTGATGGAAAGGGCACATTAGTATTTTCCCCCAATACTCACACTCATACTCACACTCATACTTATATGCGGCAATGCCAGGATGCTGCTGCTTCCCTCCCAGTCCCACCTTTAGCGCAGGCGGGAAGAAGCCGGAAGAGATCTCTTCCTCCTCCTCTTCCACCACCACTCTTATCTCGAAACAGATAAAAAAGTTTTAGTGTCCTGATCCGACAGACGAAATTCGCCGGCTTTACGACGGGGCTGGGCGGCGATGCGAACTGATTAGAACAGGCTCTTATCAAAAGGGCGATAGGAGTAGGATTTACAACTGCCTGGGCACGAGCAAGAGAAGAAGGGGAGAGGACCTGGCTTGCATTAGGAGGAGGGAAAAGGGGGAAGAGAAGGGGGGAAAGGAAGCCACCACGCCGCTTCGTCTCCGTCGCCTCCAGATCCGGTTTAAACACGCAGCCGCCTCGAAAGACAAGAGCGGGATTTCAGGAGGGGGGAAAGAGAGAAAGAGAGAGAGAGAAAGAGAAGAGAAGGGGAGAGAGAGGAGAGAGAGAAGGAGAGAGAGAGAGAAGGAGAGAAAGAGAGAAGGAGAAAGGAAGGAAGGAAGGAAGAGAGAAAGAAAGGAAGAGAGAAAGAAGGGAGGAACGAAGGAAGGAAAGAAGGAAAAGAAAGGAAAGAGGAGAGGAGAGGCTCGGGAAGGAGGGAAAGAAAAGAAGGAAAGGAAGAAAAGAAAGAGGAACAAAGGGAGAGGAGAGAAAAAGGAAAGAAGAAGAGAAGGGAAGAGGAAAGGAAAGGGACATAGAGGGGAAAGGGAAAGAGAGAGAGGAAGGGAAAGGAAAGGAAAGGAAAAGGAGGTGAGGGGAAAGCAGAGAATGAGAAGAAAGGGAAGGAGAAAAGAAAGAAAAGAGGGAAAGAAAAATAAAGAGAGACACAGCCTATCTTCCTTTCCCGGTTTTCTTGAATGCCCAGAAAGAGAGAGAAGGGGAGAAAGAGGAGAAAAGGAGAGGCTCGGGAAGGAGGGAAAGAAAAGGAAAAGGAAGGAAGGAAGAAAAGAAAGAGGAACAAAATGGAAGGAGAGAAAAGGGAGGGGAGAAAAGAAGAGAAGAAGAAAGAGGAAAGAGACAGAAAGGGAAAGAGAAAGAGATGAAATGAAAGTAGAGATCGAGAAAAAGGAAATGAGAAAAAGGAGAGGAGAGGGAAAGAAAAATAAAGAAAAGGAGATGAAGGGGAAAGAAGAGAACGAGAAAAAAGGAAATGAGAAAAAGGAGAAGAGAGGGAAAGAAAAATAAAGAAAAGGGAGATGAAGGGGAAAGAAGAGAACGAGAAAAAGGAAATGAGAAAAAGGAGAGGAGAGGGAAAGAAAAATAAAGAAAAGGAGATGAAGGGGAAAGAAGAGAACGAGAAAAAAGGAAAGGAAAAAAAGGAGAAGAGAAAGAAAGAAAAATAAAGAGGGGTGATGAAATGGAAGAAGAGAATGAGAAAAAAAGGAAAGGAGAAATAGGAGAAGAGGGGGAAAGAAAAATAAAGAAAGTTGTGATGAAAGGAGAAAAGGAGAAGAGAGGGAAAGAAAAATAAAGAAATGGGTGATGAAAGGGAAGAAGAGAACGAGAGAAAAAAGGAAAGGAGAAATAGGAGAGGAGAGGGAAAGAAAAATAAAGAAATGCGGAAGGAGAAAAAGGAGAAGAGAGGGAAAGAGTGAAAGGAAAGAAAAAGGAGAAGCGGGAATAAGAGAAACAGAAAAAGGAGAGGAGAGGGGAAATAAGAGATAAAAAGAGAGGACAGGAAAAGAGGGGAAGGGAAAGAAAGAAGAGAGGGGGAGAAAGAGAAAAAGAAGAGGAGGGGGAAGGACGGAAAGAAGGGGAAAAGAAGAAGACAGAGAAAGAAGAGAAAGAGGAGGAAAAAGGCGGAGAGAGGATGCTGCCGCTTGCAAAGCCTCAAAGAGAGGAGAAAGAGAGGGGTCTTCTGGGGGTGTGGGGAGAGACTTCCCCCGGGTGCCCAATGAGGAAAAATCCATAGCATGTATAGATAAAGGTAACGGTAAATGTATATGTATCTGTGTATATATTATACATATACACGGATATGTATCTATATGTGCATATTCCATGGGTCAAAGGAAAGGTTCAGAGGGTCAATGAGGAAAAATCCATAGCATGTATAGATAAAGGTAAAGGTAAATGTATATGTATCTGTGTATGTATTATACACACAGGGATATGTATGCATATATATGCATATTCCATGGGTCAAAGGAAAGGTTCAGAGGGTCAATGAGGAAAACCTTATCATACACACACACACACACACACACTTATGTATATTCCATGGGTCAATGGAAAGATTCCGTGGGCCAATGAGGAAAAATCTATAGCATGTATAGATAAAGGTAAAGGTAAATGTATATGTATCTGTGTATATATTATACACACAGGGATAGGTATGCATATATATGCATATTCCATGGGTCAAAGGAAAGGTTCGGAGGGTCAATGAGGAAAAATCCATAGCATGTATAGATAAAGGTAAAGGTAAATGTATATGTGTGTATGTATTATACACACAGGGATATGTATGCATATATATGCATATTCCATGGGTCAAAGGAAAGGTTCAGAGGGTCAATGAGGAAAACCTTATAGCATACACACACACACACATATACACACAAATATATGTATATGTATATGTATATACGTAAATTCCATGCGTCAAAGAAAACCTCCGTGGATTAAAGAAAAGGTTCCGTGGGTTAAGGAAAGTAATAAATAATAATAATATGTTGTTTTGAGGGGAGAATTCCGTAGGTCAAAGGAAGCCCCCCCCCGACCCAGAGGAAGGGTTCCGTGGGTAGCACTGCCCCCCACTCCCAGCCTTACTCAATTCACTGAATTCACCCCCCAAGTCCTGGTTAGAAACCCGACTTTTAGACAACGGCCAGCCTGGTGCTTTCTTTTCCCACGCAGAGTGTTTTTCCAAAGGCTTTTCCTTCCCCTCCCTTCCGAAGACCCCTCCAGACCCCCTTCATCTCTCTCCCCCCTCCCTCATTCTCCAACTTTCCACTCGCCTCCCCTGGACTCCACACCAAACGGAAGGCCTGGGGGGGCGAAAGAAAACAAACCTGATCCTGCAGGGAAAATAAACAACACACCTAGGTGAGAGATGGGGGGTGCTAGGAGAGGGATGGGGGGGAGAGAGAAAGACATTTGTTGTCTCCCCTCCTACGCTTTCCTGAAACCATCCGCTCCAAGGAGCAAGAAACCAGCCCACGCGTGGGTTTGTCCAGGCGTGGAGTGGGTTCAAACGCACTCGGGGACTGAAACAGCACTGGCAGAACTATTCAACTCAAACTGCGTCCACACTGAGTCCACACTGGCCACTGAATACTGTTCCAAACTGCATCACTTGGAGGTGTAGGTCCCACTGAAGGCTCCAAGGTGTGGGAGAAAGAAGAGCCTCCAGTCGAGTGGAGTGTTTGGCTTCTTCCAAAACTGTGCGGTGGGAAGCATTGTCGGCCTCTCCTGTCTTTGCAAGAGTTTCTTTCTTTTTCTTTCTTTCTTTCTTTCTTTCTTTCTTTCTTTCTTTCTTTCTTTCTTTCCTTCCTTTCTTTCCTCTCTTTCTTTCTTTCCTTCCTTTCTTTCCTCTCTCTCTCAGCAAACCCTTCGGGGAGACGCCACGTTGGCTGAAGAAAGACCAGGCCTTTTCACACTTAAGGAGTTACCAACAGACTGAGGATTTCGTGGGGATTTTCCCCAACCCCCGAAAATTGCCACCTTCGGAAGGGCTTTGCAAAGACAACGGCCTCTCAAGGCTGCTTCTCTCTAGAGGGACTAAAGCGGAGCGAGAAAGAGAGAAAGAAAGGAGAAAGAAAGGGAGAAAGAGATAAAGAAAGGAAGGGAGAGAGAGAAAGAAAGAGAGAGAGAGAAAGGGAGAAAGAAAGAAAGAGAGAGAGAAAGAAAGAAAGGGAGAAAGAAAGAAAGAAAGGGAGAAAGAGATAAAGAAAGAAAGAAAGAAAGGGAGAAAGAAAGAGAGAAAGAAAGGGAGAGATAAAGAAAGGAAGGGAGAGAGAGAGAAAAAGAAAGAAAGAAAGGGAGAAAGAAAGAGAGAAAGAAAGGGAGAAAGAGATAAAGAAAGGAAGAAAGAAAGAAAGGGAGAAAGAAAGAGAGAAAGAAAGGGAGAAAGAGATAAAGAAAGGAAGGGAGAGAGAGAGAAAGAAAGAAAGAAAGGGAGAAAGAAAGAGAGAAAGAAAGGGAGAAAGAGAGAAAGAAAGGAAGGGAGAGAGAGAGAGAAAGAAAGGGAGAAAGAAAGAAAGAGAGAAAGAAAGGGAGAAAGAGATAAAGAAAGGAAGGGAGAGAGAGAGAAAAAGAAAGAAAGAGAGAGGGGAGAAAGAGAAAAAGAAAGAAGGGGGAGAGAGAAAGGGAGAGAGAAAGAGAGAGAGAAAGAAAGAAAGAAAGGGAGAAAGAAAGGGAGAAAGAAAGAGATAAAGAAAGGAAGGGAGAGAGAGAGAAAGGGGGAAAGAAAGGGGGAGAAAGAAAGAAAGAAAGAAGAGAGAGAGGGAGAGAGAAAGAAAGAAAGAAAGGGAGAGAGAGAGAGAGGGAGAAAGAGAGAGAGAGAAAGGGAGAAAGAAAGAAAGAAAGAAAGAAGGAGAGAAAGGGAGAAAGAAAGAGAGAGAGAAAGAAAGAAAGAAAGGGAGAAAGAAAGAAAGAAAGGGAGGGAGAAAGAGAAAAAGAAAGAAAGGAGGAGAGAGAGAGAGAGAAAGAGAGGAAGAAAGCCTAAGAGTTGCCCCTCTTTAACAAAGGTTGTCGGGATTTTTGTTTGATTGTTGTTGTGTGTTTTAAAGAGAAGCCCTAGTCAATTTGGCAGGGCATTCCCTCCCACCCCCTTTGTCCACACCAAAGGCTGGAGGGAGGGCTTTTTGTTCTAACTCAGCAGGCAAAGAAAAACACGGTTGAAGTGCCATAAACTCACACCTATCTCCAGGCCTCTAAAACAACTCCATCGTGGGGTCAACTCTTGGATAGGCAATATATTGTATTATATTGGACTTGGAAGGGAAGAGGAAATCTTGGGAGGGGGTGATCCTATTTTGGAATCAATTCCAGCCTTTTCTGCAACTGGGAACAGACTCAGAATTTACCCAGAGAGACAACTACCTTGTCCCCTCAAAATCATGATTTTTAGCATGCTTTGGGGGGGTGGGGGGGTGTGTGTGTGGAGGATGCTCAAAATATAAGATCTGTTTGTGATTACTATTCATTAAAATAGTACTACTGGTTACTATTCATTAAAAAAAGTCAATTTGGAAAAATAAGGCATCCCCCTGAAAATAAGGCATCCCCTGAAAAATTATATTAAGGAAGCAAACATTAATATAATTTTCAGGGAACCATGTATGGGTAGGTTGAATACTACTGGTTACTATTCATTTAAAAACTCAATTTGGAAAAATAAGGCAGCCCCCTGAAAATAAGGCATCCCCCTGAAAATAACCTGCAAGAGGGTGTTCATCCCTGAAAATTTATATTAATGAAGCAAACATTAATATAATTTTCAGGGAACAATGTATGGGTAGGTTGAATACTACTGGTTACTATTCATTAAAAAGTCAATTTGGAAAAATAAGGCATCCCCCTGAAAATAAGGCATCCCCCTGAAAATAAGGCATCCCCTGAAAAATTATATTAATGAAGCAAACATTAATATAATTTTCAGGGAACCATGTATGGGTAGGTTGAAAACTCCTTTTTCTCTCATACACACACAGCTCTTTCTTCAAATACTGGAACAGAGGCCTCTCTTTAGCACATGGGTACAAAGGAACCAAGCAAAACTCTCCCAGAAGACCAGCGAAGAGGATATACAAGAAGAAACCATTGCAACCATGAGAGCCAACCAACAATACAAAGCCTGTCTAAACTGGAGCAAGGCCTGGGTGCCATCTGGGCTGAGGGATGTCACTTGTCTATCTTCTCAGTCCAACAAAAAGACAACACAAGGTTGACTGCTCTCCAGGCTTCCCTTCTTGCTAGAGAGCAAGCCTGTGTAGCTAGGAAGATACCTTGATCGCTCAAGTGAAATGAGCCTGTGTCCATATACACACCCAAGCAAAGCAACCCTGAGATCAGAGAGGTGATCCATTCAGCCCAAGGGCTTGAAGGCCAGACCCAGATAGACAACATGGAGAAGACAAGCCAGGGACAGATGTGTGTTTGGTTTCCACAGAAGGGTGCCTGCTTCCAATTCAATCTTTTCCAAATACTCTTTGGAAAGAGAAACAATTGTAACCCGCTCCCCAATTATTCTCCTTAGGGCTCTGGGTGTAGAAGGCCTCCTATGGCAAAGTGAGGTGTGTCTAGTCTACATGTGCACATCTCCCGACATATAGGACTTGCTCATGATGGTCCAAGAAAGTCCATCATAGAAAGGATGGAAGAATGAGATTTCTTGAAGAACAACCACGATGGTGCACCAGGAATGTGCACAGCTGGCTGAGTGTCAGCTGCATAAGATCTCTACTGACCAGAAGGTCATGAGTTCGAGGCCTGTCCGAGTCAAGGTGGGCTCTCGACCTATTGTGTAGCTTGTTGTCGACCTTTGCAACCGGAAAGACAGTTGCATCTGTCAAGTAGGAAATTAAGTTACCACTTAGTGGGGAGGCTAAATTTAACTGATTTACGAGGCCATAAAAAAGATCTCCAGGAAACATGCTGAGGAATGAAGGAGTGCGACAGCTCCCCCTGGTGGCCAGATGTTAAATTGCCTCTGTCTGTCTTGTGTGTTTGTGTGTCTAAATGTAATGTGTACATTGTAATCCACCCTGAGTCCCCTGTGGGGTGAGAAGGGCGGAATGGAAATGAAGTAAATTTACACGTTGGATGGTGATGGTGCAGTTCTGTGGGAGCATGGGAGGTCTAGTGTGACAAGGCCTTTCTTTCACTTTCTCTGCCAAACAATGCTGGGGCCATGTCCAACTACACCTCCTGTGCTTCCTGTAGCATGGTGCGATCATAGTGGGATGAGTTCTACAATGTTGATATGCCCTAGAGGGGCTCCATCTTGGTTTGCCAACAAGTGATCTTCTCATCCTTCCATCTGCCAACATTTATTTTATTTATTTATTTACGGCATTTATATGCCGCCCTTCTCACCCCAAAGGGGACTTACAAGTAAAATGTAAATACAATATATTATATTAATGCCATAGTACAATACTAATACTATATATTACATTGTGCTATAATATTATACTGTAATATTATTAGTAATATTACATGTAATATAAAATATATAATTATAATAGATTAGTATTAGCAGTAGTATTATATTGTTTTATATTATAATATTATCAATTATAATATTTATTTATTTACTTCATTTCTATTCTGCCCTTCTCACCCCTCAGGGGACTCAGGGCGGATTACAATGTACACATTCCATTTAGACACACAAACACACAAGACAGACAGAGGCAATTTAACATCTGGCCACCAGGGGGAGCTGTCGCACTCCTTCATTCCTCAGCGTGTTTCCTGGAGATCTTTTTTACGGCCTCGTAAATCAGTTAAATTTAGCCTCCCCACTAAGTGGCACCTTAATTTCCTACTTGACAGATGCAACTGTCTTTCGGGTTGCAAAGGTCGACAACAGGCTACACCACAGGTCAAGAGCCCACCTCGACCCGGGCAGGCCTCGAACTCAGGAGCTTCTGGTCAGGAGAGATCTTATGCAGCTGACACCCAGCCAGCCGCGCCACACTGCATTCAGCCATGTAGTGGTGCCTTAAGCCTACATTAATAGAACTGGTCCCATAGAAGCTATGAATGCATCAAGCCAACATTAATGATACTGCATTTTGTAGATCCCAAACTCAAGCCTATGGGTTGGATGGGACCTTTGGGGCCATCCCTAAACTTTACATTGAGTCTGAACGACTTGAAGGCATGGAATAACAACAATAGGGTGTTGTGTGGTTTCCAGCCTTGGAGTGCTCTAGCCTTAATACAATAACAACAATCCAAATTAATTTGACTTTCTCAAATGTAGGCGCACGCGTCTCATTGAATGACTGGTAAGTTTATACACTCGTTCTTTATTTTAGATGTTGTATTGATTTTTCACTCTGTGTGTTTGTTTGTTTGTTTGGGGGGGTTTTTTGCACTACAAATAAGATATGTGCAGTGCACAAAGCAGTGCATCCATACTTGCAGAAGGACCACCGGGAATGTGGCGCAGCTGGCTGGGTGTCAGCTGCATAAGATCTCTACTGACCAGAAGGTCATGAGTTCGAGGCCTGCCCGAGTCGGGGGGAGCGCTCGACCAATTGTGTAGCTCGTTGTCGACCTTTGCAACCTGAAAGACAGTTGCACCTGTCAAGTAGGAAATGTAGGTACCACTTGAGTGGGGAGGCTTAATTTAACTGATTTACGAGGCCATAAAATATCCAGGAGATACACACAAAAGGAGTGAAGGAATGCGGCAGCTCCTCCTGGTGGGCAGAAAAGCTGGAATATTAAATTGCCTCTGTGCCTGTCTTATATGTCGTATGTCACAGGGCATGGAATGTTTGCCTGTATATGTGCATTGTGATCCGCCCTGAGTCCCCTGCGGGGTGAGAAGGGCGGAATATAAATGATGTAAATAAATAAATAAATAATTCCCTGCATTGAGCCCGAAAAACGCATGCAAGAGAATGAGAGGCCCAACCTGGAGCCAAACACTGGAGCGCATCCTCCCCATGCACACAGCTGCAGAGCCACATCCCAAAGTGGTAGGCCAGAAATAGTAGGCCATCTCTCATCCCAGCCCGCCCCTCCCAACCGCCACTCTCCCTGAAGCCAATTTATTTGTAGTTAAGCAGAGGGAGGTCGAGGGGAAAGGGAGGTTGCCATCTCAGGTTGCGGTCCATGCACACACTGTCACATTGGCTTCTGAGCGCACACATGTGAAGGGTCTCCCCACATCTCTGAAGCCACAGATCAAGGCACGAGCTGGAGTTGGGCCTCTTTTCCCCTCCCAAAGCAACATACAGCACCTCAGCTGTGGCCAAAGTCTGACAAGTCATCATCAACACAGCAAATAATAATAACAACAAGCATAATAACAAGCCTGCATCTATGGCAAGCATTCTTAGAATTTGTGAAGACGCCTGCCATAGATGCGGACAAAATGTCAGTAAAGAATGCTTCTGGAACACGCCATACAGGCCGGAAAACTCACAACAACCCATTGATTCTGGCCATGAAAGCCTTCGACAATACAAAAGTATGGATCCTTGATGTTGCATTCCCAGGCGACAGCAGAATTGAGGAGAAGCACACTGGGTGCAGTGCCTAAAGACCTCGGCCTGCACTCAAAAACAATAGGCACTGAGAAAATTAGCATCTGTCAGCTGCGAAAAGCCACCCCACTCAGATCTGCACGCATTGTTCAGAATACATCCGGTAGTCCTAGACACTCGGGAAGTGTCCATCTGTGTGATCCAATACAATACCCAGCATAGAGATCCTGTTTGCTGTGCATTAATCTTGTTGTGTTTCAAATAATAATAATAGAAATGCCAAGACTCTGGCACAAGCCAGTTGAGGTGGTCCCAGTGGTGATTGGCACACTGGGTGCAGTGCCTAAAGACATTGGCCTGCACTTAAAGACAACCAGTGCTGCATTATTCATGATAGAAAAGCCAGCATGGTGATCTTGTTTGCTGTGTACTAATCTTGTTGTGTTTCAAATAATAATATAATAATAATAAAATTGCAAAGACTCTGGCACCAAATAATAATAATAATAATGCAAAGACTCTGGCACAAGTTAGTCAAGGTGGTCCCAGTGGTAATCGGCACACTGGGTGCAGTGCCTGAAGACCTTGGCCTGCACTTAAAGACAACCAGTGCTGCATTATTCACGATAGAAAGCCAGCATAGTGCTCTTGTCTGATGTGCATTAATCTTGTTGTGTTTCAAATAATAATGATAATAATAATAATAAAATTGCAAAGACTCTGGCACCAAATAATAATAATAATAATGCAAAGCCTCTGGCGCAAGTTAGTCAAGGAGGTCCGAGTGCTAATCGGCACACTGGGCGCAGTGCCTAAAGACCTTGGCCTGCACTTAAAAACAATCAGTGCTGCATTATTCACGATACAAAAGCCAGCATAGTGCTCTTGTTTGATGTGTACTAATCTTGTTGTGTTTCAAATAATAATGATAATAATAATAATAATATAACTGCAAAGACTCTGGCACCAAATAATAATAATTATAAACTGCAAAGGCTCTGGCACATAATAATATTAATAATAAGAATAAGAATAATGCAAAATCTCTGGCACAAGTTAGTCAAGGTGGTCCCAGTGGTAATCGGCACACTGGGCGCAGTGCCTAAAGACCTTGGCCTGCACTTAAAAACAATCAGTGCTGCATTATTCATGATACAAAAGCCAGCATGGTGATCTTGTTTGATGTGTATTAATCTTGTTGTGTTTCAAATAATAATTATAATAATAATAATGAACTGCAAAGGCTCTGGCACCAAATAATAATAATAATGCAAAGGCTCTGGCACCTAATAATAATAATAATAAAGTGCAAAGGCTCTGGCACCAAATAATAATAATAATAATAATAATAATAAAGTGCAAAGGCTCTGGCACCAAATAATAATAATAATAAAGTGCAAAGGCTCTGGCACCAAATAATAATAATAATAATAATGCAAAGGCTCTGGCACCAAATAATAATAATAATAATAAACTGCAAAGGCTCTGGCACCAAATAATAATAATAAACTGCAAAGGTTCTGGCACCAAATAATAATAATAATAAAGTGCAAAGGCTCTGGCACCAAATAATAATAATAATAATGCACAGCCTCTGGCACCAAATAATAATAAACTGCAAAGGCTCTGGCACCAAATAATAATAATAATAAAGTGCAAAGGCTCTGGCACCAAATAATAATAATAATAATGCACAGCCTCTGGCACCAAATAATAAACTGCAAAGGTTCTGGCACCAAATAATAATAATAATAAAGTGCAAAGGCTCTGGCACCAAATAATAATAATAATAATAATGCACAGCCTCTGGCACCAAATAATAATAAACTGCAAAGGCTCTGGCACCAAATAATAATAATAATAAAGTGCAAAGGCTCTGGCACCAAATAATAATAATAATAATAATGCACAGCCTCTGGCACCAAATAATAATAAACTGCAAAGGCTCTGGCACCAAATAATAATAATAATAAAGTGCAAAGGCTCTGGCACCAAATAATAATAATAATAATAATGCACAGCCTCTGGCACCAAATAATAATAAAGTGCAAAGGCTCTGGCACCAAATAATAATAATAATAAAGTGCAAAGGCTCTGGCACCAAATAATAATAATAATAATAATGCAAAGGCTCTGGCACCAAATAATAATAATAATAATAAACTGCAAAGGCTCTGGCACCAAATAATAATAATAAACTGCAAAGGTTCTGGCACCAAATAATAATAATAATAATAATAATAATGCAAAGCCTCTGGCACAAGTCAGTCAAGGTGGTCCGAATGCTAATCGGCACACTGGGTGCAGTGCCTAAAGACCTTGGCCTGTACTTAAAGACAACCAGTGCTGCATTATTCATGATAGAAAAGCCAGCATGGTGATCTTATTTGCTGTGTATTAATCTTATTGTGTTTCAAATGATGATGATGAAGATAACTGCAAAGACTCCGGCACATAATAATAATAATAATGACAAATAATAAATATTATAATATTATATTATAATAAATAATAAATATTCTTAGGCAGAAATAACAATGACGAAGAAGAATATATTATTCCCCCCACCCACCCACACACCCACACACACACACACACACACAAACAACAACATTTAGTTGGAGAGAGCCATACAAAAAGTGGTTCAGATATCAAATAATATTTTAATTTCTGAATACTTTCAATTTTTTTCCTTGGAATATAACACACAAAGACTGGACCAAACAGTTTTCAGTTATTATAACTTTTACAGTATACAGAAATGTTGCACTTTTCAAAAAAAAGAAAGAAAAGAAAACCTTCAGCTTTTTTTTCCTCTTTAAAAACACAAAAACTGTAAACTCTAAGATACTGAATCAACCACGTTATCTATAAGTGCCAACAGTAGTGTTATTTTTTTGTCATGCTGAATTCAATGGTTTTTTTCTTCTTCTTCTTTTTCTTTAAAAAAGGGGGGAAAATATCAACAAGTATTATAATACAAAGAGCTTGCAAATATACAAACAGATCAAGAGGGGGTAGGTAGGTAGGTAGGTAACAATTGGGGGGGAGAGGGGACAACAAGGCGGAGAGGGGGGGAAAATAACCCGAAATCTCATTCGAATTACAAAAAAGTTCACTTGGTGATGATTCTCTCTGGGTGCAGTTGGGTTTGGTGTGCGTCAAAGTGGGCTTTGAATGGGTTCTCGTTGTCACCCCCCCAAAAAAAAATATTCAAAAAAACAAACCAAGCTGCGTCTTAGACACAATATTCCATCTCCCTCATAAGAAATTAATTATTATCCATTGATTTCCCTTCCCAAAAAATCCAAAAATTTGTCTTGAAAATAGAGATTAAAAACCCTAGCCAAGGGTGGTTGAGTTGGGGGAGGGGGGAGGAATAAAATAGTGGTTCCTTTTATTTATTTGGAGTCTGGAGCATTACCAAAAAAAAACAGTGTCAGGAGTGACTTGAGAAACTGCAAGTCGCTTCTGGTGTGAGAGAATTGGAGAACTAGCCCCTCTGCAAGGACGTTGCCCAGGGGTTTTTTGTGTGTGAGAGAGAATAGGAGAATTGGCCATCTGAAAGGAGGTTGCTTTGGGCTTTTGGTGTAAGAGAATTGGAGAACTGGCCCGTCTGCAAGGACGTTGCCCAGGGCTTTTGGTGTGAGAGACCTGGAGAACTGGCTATCTGCAAGGAAGTTGCCCAGGGCTTTTTGCCCAGGGCTTTTGGTGAGAGAGACCTGGAGAATTGGCCCATCTGCAAGGATGTTGCCCAGGGCTTTTGGTGTGAGAGAACTGGCCCGTCTGCAAGGACCTTGCCCAGGGCTTTTGGTGTGAGAGACCTGGAGAACTGGCCCGTCTGCAAGGACGTTGCCCAGGGCTTTTGGTGTGAGAGACCTGGAGAACTGGCCCGTCTGCAAGGACGTTGCCCAGGGCTTTTGGTGTGAGAGACCTGGAGAATTGGCCCGTCTGCAAGGATGTTGCCCAGGGCTTTTGGTGTGAGAGAACTGGCCCGTCTGCAAGGACATTGCCCAGGGCTTTTCGTGTGAGAGAACTGGCCCATCTGCAAGGACCTTGCCCAGGGCTTTTGGTGTGAGAGACCTGGAGAACTGGCCCATCTGCAAGGATGTTGCCCCGGGGCTTTTGGTGTGAGAGACCTGGAGAATTGGCCCATCTGCAAGGAAGTTGCCCAGGGCTTTTTGCCCAGGGCTTTTGGTGTGAGAGACCTGGAGAATTGGCCCGTCTGCAAGGACGTTGCCCAGGGCTTTTGGAGAATTGGCCCGTCTGCAAGGATGTTGCCCAGGGCTTTTGGTGTGAGAGAACTGGCCCGTCTGCAAGGACCTTGCCCAGGGCTTTTGGTGTGAGAGACCTGGAGAATTGGCCATCTGCAAGGAGGTTGCTTTGGGCTTCTGGTGTGAGAGAATTGGAGAACTGGCCATCTGCAAGGAGGTTCACCAGGGCCTCTGGTGTGAGAGAATTGGAGAAGTGGCCACACACTGCATGGATGTTGCCAAGGGGATGCCTGGATATTTTACCATCCTGTGGGAGGCTTCTCTCATGCCCCGGCATGAGAAGCTGGAGCTGACAGACGGGAGCTCACCCCACTCACCCCCGCTCCCTGGATTCAGAAAAACTGATGCTTGAAGCTAAATGTGGCTGGTTTTTTTAAGTGCGCTTCCGTACGATTTTTCATATTTTTTGGAGGGGGGGGGGGGAGAGAGATTGAGATATATATATATATATAAAATCTATTTTATTCCTTTCTCAGAAACCTTCCCTTGACAGTTTTAATTCTTTCAGAACATATTTTTCTCTCTCTCTCTGAAAAGGATACACAGATTATTTATTTATTTTTTTCTCCTTTTTCAAAACCAAAGATTATATCAAAAATTATTATTATTATTATTGAACCACAGAATCAGCTGGTTTGGAACCAGGAGAGAGAGAGAGCAAGAGCGAGGGCGAGAGCGAGGCGAGAGAGAGAGAGAGAGAGAGAGAGAGAGAGAGAGAGAGAGAGAGAGAAAGGGGGGAAGAAGAGAAAAAAGGGAGGGATAATACAAAAAAATAATATTAAAAGCCCAACCCCAAACAGAACTCTATAGGTACAAAAGGCAACATAGGGCAGTTTGGGGCAGAAGGAAGGAGAGAAAGAGAAAGAAAGAAAGAAAGAAAGAAAGAAAGAAAGAAAGAAAGAGAGGGAGAGGGAGGATTGTTTCCATTCTGTTAATTATCTCCAGATCTCCTCTAAAATGCACTTTTCGCAAGAGACTGTGTTCCAAAGTTTAACACCCCCACAAACAAATGAAAGGAGAGAGAGGGGGGGGGAGAAGAAAAAAAAACACTATTTCCTTTACAACAACAACAAAAAAACAAAACAAGAAAGAGAAAGAGCAGAGAAATAGCAACTTTTTTGAACGACAAGGAATTAATTCTCTTTTTTGTGTTTTCTTCTTCTTCTGAACGCATTCTGTAAAAAGTTCATTTTTTTTCAGGAGTCTTTTATTTAGTGTTTTTTTTGTGTGTGTTTTGTTTTCGAGTCAATGCAAAAAAAAAACCCCCAACAAAACAAACAAACAACAACAAAGTCCAACTCTCGGAATCCTTGATCCTGAATTCTCCTCCTTCTCTTTCTCTTCTTCTTTTTTTTTTTAAGCCAAGGTGGATCCAAACCAACCTCCTTGGCCTTTCTGATTGATTCTGATTCTAGGATTCCTTTTCCTTTTTCCTTTTCCTTTTCCCAATGTCAACTTGCCCAGAAAAGGAGGAAAGGGGGGGGGGGGGGAACAAAACAGAAAAGGAAAACAACAAAAAAAATTCTCTGTCCCGAATCTTTCCGAATCTTTCCGAATCTTTCCGAATCTTTCCGAATCTCCATTTTCGGAAGTCTCGGTGGTTTGGTTCGTTTCCTCCCTTTCCAGCCATTCGGTGTATTTTTTTTAATTATTATTATATGATGATGATTTAATATTGATTGATTGATATTCTTGCCTCCTCCTTTTCCTTTTCCTCCTCCTTCTTATTGAATGGCCATGTAAGGCCAGTTAAAACTGCTTCCAGACAGTAACATATCCCGGATCAGGGTCTCGATGGGGGTTTTACCTACCAAACGGACGAAAAACAATTGCTCTATGACGGAGGAAGAGACGGTGCGCAGGGACGGGAGGCGTAACAACAGTTTGCCAAAGCGCGTGGGTTGGTTCGGGTACTGGCTCCGGACGTACTCCTCCAGCGCGCACTGGGACTTCTCCTGTAAACTTTCCACGTGGGCCACGTCGGAGAGACCACACGCATCTGCAAGGGGGAGGCCGCAGGCCGGCGGGGGGGGGGGGGGCAAGGGAGGGAGGGAGGAAGAAAGGGCCACACGCAGGTCAGGGTCCAACACGCCTTGGCAGAACAACTCTGCTGCAGAGAGACCTCTCCAAAAGGGAGACCCCCTCCCTGGCATTCTCCCAAGACCCAGCCTCAGCACCCTGTAACATCCTGGTATCTGTCTATCTGTCTATCTGTCTGTCTATCTATCTATCTATCTATCTA
Organism: Anolis apletophallus; assembly: GCA_030556195.1. NCBI lineage: Eukaryota > Metazoa > Chordata > Lepidosauria > Squamata > Anolidae > Anolis > Anolis apletophallus. Next base: position 3,802,363 of record JARBWK010000015.1, read on the forward strand.
TCCAGTCATCTATCGAACCAGCTATAGAGCTACCTATAGAGCTACCTATAGAGCTATCTATAAAGCTACCTATAGATCTATCTTATATCTATCTAGCCATCTATCGATCCACCTATAGAGCTATCTATAGAGCCAGCTATCTATCTATATATCGAGTTATCTATAAAGCTACCTATATATCTATCTATATCTATATCTATCTATCTAGCCATCTATCTAGCCATCTATCTATCTAGCCATCTATCGAGCCACCTATAGAGCTACCTATAGAGCCAGCTATCTATCGAGCTATCTATAAAGCTACCTATAGATCTATCTAGCCATCTATCTATCTAGCCATCTATCGATCCACCTATAGAGCTATCTATAGAGCCAGCTATCTATCTATATATCGAGTTATCTATAAAGCTACCTATATATCTATCTATATCTATATCTATCTATCTAGCCATCTATCTATCTAGCCATCTATCTATCTAGCCATCTATCGAGCCACCTATAGAGCTACCTATAGAGCCAGCTATCTATCGAGCTATCTATAAAGCTACCTATAGATCTATCTAGCCATCTATCTATCCAGCCATCTATCGAACCATCTATAGAGCTACCTATAGAGCCAGCTATCTATCGAGCTATCTATAAAGCTACCTATAGATCTATCTAGCCATCTATCTATCTAGCCATCTACCTATAGAGCCACCTATAGAGCTACCTATCTATCGAGCTATCTATAAAGCTACCTATAGATCTATCTAGCCATCTACCTATAGAGCCACCTATAGAGCTACCTATCTATCGAGCTATCGAGCTATCTATAAAGCTACCTATAGATCTATCTGGCCATCTATCGAGCCACCCATAGAGCTACCTACCTACCTATCGAGCCATCTATAAAGCTACCTATAGATCTATCTAGCCATCTTTCTATCTAGCCATCTATCGAGCCACCTATAGAGCTACCTACCTATCGAGCTATCTATAAAGCTACCTAGCCATCTATCGAGCCACCTATCGAGTCACCTATAGAGCTATCTATCAAGCTATCCATCAAACTATGTTTAGCGCTACCTATAGAGCTGTCTGTCCATCTCTCTATCCATCCATCCATCCATCGAGCTATCTATCGAGCTATTATCTATCGACCACTCTGTTTATCTATCTATTATTTATTTAGGCCGACCCAAGGCGGTTTACAGCACACCAGCATATATAATCCATCAACCAGAAATACATAAAAAGGTAAAACCATAATAAAGCATCAGTCAATAAAATCCATAAAATGAGATAAAAGCAATAGCGTCATCTATCTATCTATCCATCCATCCATCCATCATCCATCCACCCATGTATGGAGCTATCGAGCTATCCATCCATCCATCCACCTACTTACCTATCTATCGAGCTAGCTGTCTATCTGTTTCTCTATCTAGCTGTTTATCTAGCTATGTATCGAGCTACCTACCTACCTACCAACATATCAAGCTATCTATCTGTTTATCTGTTTGTCTCCCTATCTAGCTATCTCTCCAGCTATCTACTGAGCTACCTACCTACCCATCCATCTATCTATCTGTTTATCTATCAACCTGTTTCCCTATCTATCTGTCTATCTATCTATCTAACTCTCTATCTATCTATTTCTTTATCTTTTAGACCTCTTTAGATCTCCATCTTCCTTGGTTATCTATCATCTATCTATGAGATTTGTACCCCGCCTTCCCCCAAATCCAGGGCTCCAGGCGGTTTACAGCCCATAAACTCATACAATCCTGAGGTAGATTCTCCTCTCCTAATTCGGATTTGCCTCAGATTCACTTATTTGCTCCACTGTAGACGCCCCCCTCCCAAGACCAATTCATTCCATTCGGATTATTGTCGTAGCTCTCTCGACTCCTTGCTTTTTAAAACTTCTATTCATATATTTGAGACTTCTTTTTAGACCCCCGCCCCCCAACTTCCAAGACTTCAGCAACAAAAGGGGCCCTTTATTTCTCCGAGTCCCATCTCCCATCCCAACACCTTGCTTGTATTTATAGGTATAGGTATAGGTATGTTATATAACATATACACATGTGTATATTATACATATGTATATTATGTATATAATATATGTATAACATGTATATTATGTATATAATATATGTATAACATGTATATTATGTATATAATATATGTATAACATGTATATTATGTATATAATATATGTATAACATGTATTTTATGTATATAATATATGTATAACATGTATATTATGTATATGTATATACACACATATAATGTATATGTATATATTTAAAGGTTTCACTTTCTAAGATCCACCCTACACTTCGCTTCTCTGTGTGTGCTTCTCTATAAATTCAGATATCTCTATACAATAAACACATCCATCTCTATCTATCTATCTGTTTCCCAGGATGGGTACCATATCCAGAGAATCCAACAACGGATCTGGATCAAAATTGGCACACAGACCCACTCCTGACAATCTTAAAATGCTGGTTTCAGGGGGGGTGGGGGGTATTGTGGTGGTCTAAAGACCAAGGTGTACCTTATATCCTATATCCAGAGACCCTAAATGGGACCATTCCTAAAATCAGTAACCAAACAAGGACTACTTCTAAGCATTAGCGTTACAAAAGACCTATCCAAAAATTATATGTGTGTTTGTATATAGATACCTCCATACCGTATATCTGTCTAGTATCTAAGTATTTATCTATCTATCTAAGTACCTTTCTATTCCTATACTTCTCTAGACTCTTCGGGCATCAGCCAAAAAGATCCCCTTCTCTCTCCCTCTCCCCCACACACATCTATCTACATTGACATATCTATCTATATATCTATCTATCTATGCACATACTTCTTTAGACTCTTTGGGCATCAGCCAAAAGGGACCCCTTCCTCCCTACACACACACACACACACACACCTCTATCTACATAGATATCTCTATCTAGCTATCTATCTAACTATGCACATACTTCTTTAGACTCTTTGGGCATCAGCCGAAAGGGGCCCCTTCCCCATACACACACACACACCTATCTACATAGATATATCTATCTATCTATTTATCTATGCACATACTTCTTTAGACCCTTTGGGCCTTCAGCCACAATGGACCCCTTTCTTTCGGAGTCCCACCTTACATGGAGACCCTTGCGTAAAACCCTCTTTTCCTATTTATTTATTATATTATATTATTATTAACTTGATTTCTCCCACAAGGGGACTCAGGGCGGCTTCAATAGGCTCTCTCTCTCTCTCTCTCTCTCTCTCTCTCTGCATATACTTCTTTAGACTCTTTGGGCATCAGCTACAACTGACCCCTTCCCCACTTTCTCTATATATACACATCTATCTATCCATATATCTATCTATGCGCATACTTCTTTAGACTCTTTGGGCATCAGCCAAAAGGGACCCCTTCCCCCTCTATATATACACATCTATCTATCTACATAGATATCTCTATCTATCTGTCTGTCTGTCTGTCTGTCTGTCTGTCTGTCTGTCTGTCTGTCTGTCTATGCACATACTTCTTTAGACACTTTGGGCCCCAGCCACAAAGGACCCCTTTCTTTCGGAGTCCCACCTTACATGGAGACCCTTGCGTAAAACCCTCTTCCTATTTATTTATTTATTATATTATATTATTATATTATTATTATATTATTATTAACTTGATTTCTCCCACAAGGCGACTCAGGGCGGCTTCAATAGGCTTCCCAAAACTGGGGACAGGGGAGGCCCAGATCTCAAACTTTGGCCCCAGGTCTAGGTGGCTACTAGAGATGTAGCCGAAGGTCTGGCAGAGGTGGAGGGAAGAGCTCCTCTGTCTCCCTGGCTTCCCAGCAGAAGACTGGGAACATGGGGCAGGCTTGCTTAAGTTCAGGAGTCTCAGCTTGGGCGAAAAGGGGGCGACACTGTTTCACCTCCTGTTGGGTCAAACCGAAATCTTTCGGGACATTTATTATTTATTTATTATTATTTCCATTTATTATTTTATTTATTTAAATCCATTTTTTCCCCGAATAATCCTGTCTCTGAAAAGCTTTAGTGCATTGGGGGATGGTATGGTGGGCTGTGTGTTTGTGGGATGGGGAGAGAAAGAAAGAGAAGGCAGGAGCCCTCTGTCCCTAGACCTCCCCCTTCCCCAAAACAACACACATTGAGAGGGGGGGGGGAGGGAGAGAAATAATAAAATGAGCAGAGTCTAATCATCCAGGCCAGGGGGGGGGGTGGAAAGGGGGATTTTTTTCCCCTCGGTGTGTGTTGTTGTCCTGAAAGGGAAAGGACAAGAAAAGAAAGAAAGAAGAACCCACACACGGGCAGAAAAAAGGGGGCTCGGCTCCAGATAATAGAACTCCGGCAGCCCCCCAAAAAGCGATTCCCCCCCCCTCAAGGAGACACCGCTTCTTTTTTTCCCCCTTTGAAACTGATTTAAGTGGCCCTTTAAAACTGATCTTGTCAGTTTAGTCTATTCAAGGGCAACCAAGCAAACGCTGATGTCTCTCTTCATTAGAGCAGTTTCTCAATCTCTCTCTCTTGTCTCTTTTCCCCCAAACTAACTCTCAATCCCTCTCTCAATCTCTCTCTTTTTCCTTCCCAATCATCTATCTATCCATACCTGCATCTATATATGTATATATCATGAAACTCTCCTGAACAGAAGATAGAAGATTTCGCCTTGCCTTGCTCCAAATCGCAAGACCCCCAAAACACAATGGGGTGGTCGCCCCTTTTGAGTCCCCCCAGAAGCTGCCTTGGCTCGGGTTGTGACCTTAGCCGCTTGGGCAAAGTACTTGCACATGCATAGCTTTGAAAGCCATTAAAGAAAAACCCCATATATAAGTTCTAAAGAGAGAGAGAAAGAGAGAAAGAGATGGTCGGACCCGACTAAACCCGACTATTGCCTGCCTCTCAATGCGCCTCGGGCTCAATGAATGGCATTGGGGCATCTCGCTGGGCAACATTCCTCCCACGGCCAGGCATCGCCTGGAAGGGTTTATATACAGACATATATATATATATATATCCCCACTAACATCAGATAAGGCTGGCCCTTTATCTCCACTTGGAAAGCTATCTTACATCCCCCCCCCTCCCCAGCTGTAAAAGTGGCCCAAAAAAAAGCTCATAAAGGGAGACAAGCAGCGTCCAGGGCAAGGAAGGAGGCTCACCCACACTCACATAAGAATATCCCTAATAATAATAATAATAATAATAATAATAATAATGCAGAGGAAGAGGATTTCTCTTCAATGTGGTCCTTGGAGAAGGGGAAAAAAGGGAAGAGGCTTGAAACACTCACTGCTTGCCTTTTCCCAGCATTGCCTGCAATGGTCAGGATAATAGTAATAATAATAATAATAATAATAACTCAAAAGAGGAGGGTTTCCTCTTCAAAGAGAGAGATATCCGGGTCTTGGAGAAGGGAAAGATGGGAAGAGGCTTGAAACACTCATTGCTTGCCTTTTCCCAGCATTGCCTGCAATGGTCAGGATAATAGTAATAATAATAATAATAATAACTCAAAAGAGGAGGGTTTCCTCTTCAAAGAGAGAGATATCCGGGTCTTGGGGAAGGGAAAGAAGGGAAGAGGCCTGAAACACTCATTGCAAGCCTTTTCCCAGCATTGCCTGCAATGGTCAGGAGGATAATAATAAAAATAAATAATAATAATAATAAGGCAGAGGAAGAGGATTTTTCTCTTCAATGTGGTCCTTGGAGAAGGGGGAAAAAGGGAAAAGGCTTGAAACACTCATTGCTTGCCTTTTCCCAGCATTGCCTGCAATGGTCAGGATAATAGTAATAATAATAATAATAATAACTCAAAAGAGGAGGGTTTCCTCTTCAAAGAGAGAGATATCCGGGTCTTGGAGAAGGGAAAGATGGGAAGAGGCTTGAAACACTCATTGCTTGCCTTTTCCCAGCATTGCCTGCAATGGTCAGGAGGATAATAATAATAATAAAAATAAATAATAATAAGGCAGAGGAAGAGGATTTTTCTCTTCAATGCGGTCCTTGGAGAAGGGAAAGAAGGGAAGAGGCTTGAAACACTCATTGCTTGCCTTTTCCCAGCATTGCCTGCAATGGTCAGGATAATAATAATAATAATAATAACTCAAAAGAGGAGGGTTTCCTCTTCAAAGAAAGAGATATCCGGGTCTTAGAGAAAGGGAAAAAATTGGAAGAGGCTTGAAACACTCATTGCTTGCCTTTTCCCAGCATTGCCTGCAATGGTCAGGATAATAATAATAATAATAATAACAACTCAAAAGAGGAGGGTTTCCTCTTCAAAGAGAGAGATATCCGGGTCTTAGAGAAAGAGGGAAAAAAGGGAATGCTGTCTTTTTTCCAGCATTGTTTGCGATGATTACTATATTATTATTAATAATTAGTATAAATATTATTATTCATACTAATGCAAAAGAGGAGGGTTTCCTCTTCAAGCCGGGTCTTGGAGGAGGGGGGGGGGGGAGACGTGAAACACTCCCTGTCTGCCTTTCTCCAGCATTTTTTGCGATGATCACTATATTATTGTTGTTGTTGTTATTAATAATAATAATAATGCAGAGAATGAAGGTTTATCTTCAAGGAGAGCTTTATCTGGACCTTGGAGAAGGGAAACAAGGGAAGACACATGCTTGCCTTTTCCAGCATTGTCTAATGCTAATGATAAATAACAATAACAATAACAATAATTAATGCAAAAGAGGGTGGTTTCTCTTCAAGGAGAGATGTATCTGCGCCTTGGAAAAGGAAAACACGGGAAGAGACATGAAACACTCCCTGTCTGTCTTTTTCCAGGATTGCCTGCGATGATCACGATATTAATATTAGTATTATATTAATATTATTTTAATAATAATAATGCAAAAGAGAAGGGTTTTCTCTTCAATGAGATATATATTTGGGCTTTGGAAAAGAGACGTGAAATACTCCTTGTCTGTCTTTTTCCAGCATTGCCTGCGATTATCACGATATTAATATTAATATTATATTGATATTATTTTAATATTATCATTGTTATTATTAATAATAATAATTCAATTCCTCTTCAAGCAGAGATAGATTTGGGCCTTGGAGAAGGGAAACATGGGGAAGAGACGTTAATACTCCCTGGGTGTCTTTTTCCAGCATTGTCTGCTATGATCCTGATATAAAATATTAATAGTAATAATAGTAATAATGCAGAAGAAGACTATTCCTCTTCAAAATAATCTTTGGAGATGGGGGGGAGGAAAGAGACATAAAACACTCTGTGTTTGTCTTTTTCCAACATTGTCTGCGATTATTATGAGAATAATATTATTAATATTACTACTAGTAGTAATATTACTACTAATAGTAATATTACTACTAGTAGTAATATTACTATTAGTAGTAATATTACTACTAGTAGTAATAATAATAATACAGAGGAAGAGGCTTTCTCTTCAATATAAGTCTCGGAGAAGGGAAACAGGGGGGAAAGACATGAAACACTCCATGCATGTCTTTTTCCAACATTGTCTGCTATTATTATGATACTACTACTACTAATAATAATAATAATGCAAAAGAAGAGGATTTCTCTTCAATATATGCCTTTGAGAAGGGAAACAAGGGAAGGGACCTGAAACACTGTGTGCTTGCCTCTTTCCAGAATTGTCTGCGAAGATTATGATACTGCTACTACTACCACTACTACCACTAATAATAATAGTGCAAAGGGAAAAGATTTCTCTTCAATATGGGCCTTGGAGAAGGGAAGGACGCTGTCTTTTTCCTTGCTTGTCTTTTTCCAGCATTGTCTGCGATGATCATGATAATATGAGTAATATTATTACTACTAAGACTAATAATAATAGCAATGCAGAGGAGGATGAGGGTTTCCCTTCAAGGAGAGACCGAGTATCTGGGCCTTGGCGAAGGGAAACAAGGGAAGAGGCATGAAGCAGCCTTCCACGCCTGTCCTGGCATTGTCTGCGGGTGATCGATCACTTTTTGGATAGCCAGGAATTCGGGCGGGGGGGGGGGGAAAGAGATCGGCCCGAAAGGAGGGGAGGCATAAGGTATAAAAGGAAGTGGAGGTCACGACCTAAAGTTTGGACAAAGTCCAGAAAGGCACCCGGATTCCCTACACCGCTTTGAGCACAAGGGACGGAGGATCAATCCTGATTTTTCTACACTTCGCCAGAGCGGCTTCCTGTTATCTATGTGTATCTCCATTTATATCAATACATATACATCCATACATGCAGACATACATTCATACATATACCTATATTAGTATATATTTATGACCGTGTGTGTGTGTGTATATATATATATATATATGCATGTGTGAATACACACACATATATGTATGTATATAAACGTATATAAACGTATATAAATGTATATAAATGTATATATAGGTATAGGTATGTTTATGAGTTTGTGTATATATAAATGTATATATAGCTATAGGTATATGTTTATGAGTATGTGTGTATATATAAATGTATATATAGCTATAGGTATATGTTTATGAGTATGTATAGGTTTATGGGTATGCATATATATGTATGTGTGTGCATATATATGTATGTGTGTGCATATATATATGTATATAGATATATATAGGTATAGGTATATGTTTATGTCTATGTGTATATATGTATGTGTGTGCATATATAGATATATACATGTGTATATAGATACAAGTATATGCATATATAAGTATAGGTGTATGTTTATGGGCACATATATATGTATGTATGTATGCGAATATATAAAATGTGTATAAGGGTATATGTACATATAGGTTTATGGGTATGTATATATGTGTGTGTGCATATATATAGGTATATATAGGTATATGTTTATGGGTATGTGTATATATGTATGTGTGTGCATATATAGATATATAAATGTGTATATAGGTATAGGTATATGTTTATGGGCATATATATATGTATGTGTGCGAATATATATATATACATGTGTATAACGGTATGTGTATATATAGGTTTATGGGTATGTATATGTGTGTGTGTGTATGCGAAGTAATGCCGAGATGTGTACATAGGTATACTAACTAACTTTATTTCTTATGAGTCGCCCTCCACGAAAGGTGCTCTGGGCGACTTACACAATTAAAATAAACAGGTTACATAGTCACTGCTTGTTACTCAATCATAGGCTCTTCTGAAGACATATATATATAGGTATATGTTTATGGGTATGTATGTATATATATATATGTATGTGTGTATATATATATATAGGTATATATGAGTATGTACATTTGTGTGTGTGTGTATATATATATATATATATATATATATATATACATATGCCATAAGTCTGCTACATTCTGGCTCTCTGTCCGTCGCCCCAACTTGTCAAAAGAAATACCCATCTTGAGGTATATACATCATTTATTGTCCGTGTGTCGCTGACACGGGAGTCTATTTTCCTTCCTAAGTGTCAGGGATCTGAGCGGGTGAATATTATATAAATAATAATGTAAATAAAACCGGGGCTTAAAACGATTTCGCCTCCAGAATTAATATCCGATAATACTCCTCCTCACCCAGGTTGAGCCCGGGCTAATTAGATTTCATCATGCATGCCATTATTGTTTTATAACTGTCGTGCTATTTATATGCAACAGAAAGTTGGCAAAGGCCGGCCCTGTCCCTTCTCTCCCTCTCCCTCTCTTTCTCTCCCTCCTTCACTCGCACTCAAACTCTTTCTATTGTTTTAAGGGAACTTTGGATCTTTTTTTTTAACAAGGGGAGGAAGCTGGGCTTTTGCAGGAACTTTAGCTGCGACCATGTCCAGCGAGGAGGCATCTCCCAGGGCTTCTCTCCTTGAATATTGTTCCTTTCCAACGGGCTTCTCTCCTTGAATATTGTTCCTTTCCAACGGGCTTCTCTCCTTGAATATTGTTCCTTTCCAACGGGCTTCTTTCCTTGAATATTGTTCCTTTCCAACGGGCTTCTCTCCTTGAATATTGTTCCTTTCCAACGGGCTTCTCTCCTTGAATATTGTTCCTTTCCAACGGGCTTCTCTCCTTGAATATTGTTCCTTTCCAACGGGCTTCTCTCCTTGAATATTGTTCCTTTCCAACGGGCTTCTCTCCTTGAATATTGTTCCTTTCCAACGGGCATCTCTCCTTGAATATTGTTCCTTTCCAACGGGCTTCTCTCCTTGAATATTGTTCCTTTCCAACGGGCTTCTTTCCTTGAATACTGTTCCTTTCCAACGGGCTTCTCTCCTTGAATATTGTTCCTTTCCAACGGGCTTCTCTCCTTGAATATTGTTCCTTTCCAACGGGCTTCTCTCCTTGAATATTGTTCCTTTCCAACGGGCTTCTCTCCTTGAATATTGTTCCTCTCCAACGGGCTTCTCTCCTTGAATATTGTTCCTTTCCAACACCCGTCCTGTTTGTTGTGGTCGCTTTCAAATATGTCCTCTAACCCCTGATCAATTTAAAGGAAAAGCCATCCTTTGGGGGGGGGGTCTATTTTTTGTGTCTTTTCCTCCCTCGGTTTCCTGCAATACCCTTTCTTTCACTTCTCTCTCTCTCCCCCAGAACCCAATAAATTAGATTCAAGGAGAAGCTACACAATCATTCATATACTCTCTCTCTCTCTTATTGCTGTTATTATTATTATTATTATTTTTTTATGTCATCTGCTCAGATTGCCTACATAGCCTAGAGCAGTGTTTCCCAACCAGTGTGCAGGGGGGGGGGCACACTAGTGAGCCCCTCTGCTTGGAATTTAAAAAAAAAGATTTTACTGGATTTTTCGAGAGTTGCCTCTCACCACCCCCCCCACCCCCCCACCCCCACCCCACCAAGGAACTGTTTATAACAGCTTCATGACACCCATAGTTAACTGGAAGCAAGTTTCACTCAGGGTGAAATTTCACAAAGGTCTGGAGAAACAAGCTCTATGAGGAGCGGCTTGAAGAGCTGGGCATGTTTAGCCTGGAGAAGAGAAGGCCGAGAGAAGACGTGACAGCCATGTATAAAAATGTGAGAGGAAGTCATATGTTGTGTTCATCGAAACAGGCCCAGGTTTCACACTAAGTGAGTGTATAAATACATTTCAAAACATATTAACTATATGTATTACTGTGTTAGAGTGTCATTTTTGTGTCATTTTGGTTGGTGGGGTGCCCCAGGATTTTTTCAATGTAAAAAAATGTGCCGGGGCTCAATTGTGAGGGAACTTCGGAAACTTTTCCCCTTCTCTTCCACGGACACGCGAGAAAATATTGACTCCCACGGAAAGGGATACAAAGAACCCACTTACTGCTCCTAAGCCGCACACACACACACAATAAAAATAATAATAAGAGGGGCAAAATCCTGACAAAATAAGGAATGAGGTGTCCTTCTAGGTTGGGCTGACCTTTCCTGACTTGCAAGGGATCTCCTCGCCAAAGCATTCTCTTTCTCTGATCCGTCCAGATCTTAGATCCTTCTCCACGCTCTCTGAATGCTAGACCCGATTCCACACCATGTCCAGATCCGAGAGATCTCCTGACCATGCCCAGATCCTAGACCCTCCGGTGCCTTGTCTAAACCCTACATGTTTCTTGGTAATATCTCGATCCACTTGTCTAAACACTAGACCTCTCCTCATATTATTATTATTATTAGTAGTAGTAGTAGTAGTAGTAATACCCTGCTTTTCTCTCTCCACAAAGGAGACTCAAAGCTGCTTACATTAAAAAGCATTTCAATGTAATGTAAGCTCTACAAATACACATCCCTGCTGATGTCCCTTCTGGCTCGTTGGATGGTGCTGTGTCTCTCCTGACCATGTTCAGATCTTAGATCCTCCTGCCTAGATCCAGCTTTTAGATATCTCCTGGTCGTGTCCAGGTGCTAAAGCCTTTAGACAATTCCTGCCTAAACACTAGATATCCCTTGGCCATGTCCAGAGCCTAGGCCCTTCCTTACCATGTCTAATCCTAGATCCAGATTATCGACCTTTTCTGAACATGTCCAGATGCGAGATCCTCCTGTCGCAATCCAGATCCTAGTATCTCCTGACCCTTCCACATCCTGTCTAAACCCTGAATCCAGATCCTAGACCTCTCCTGACCATGTCCTGATCCTAGATCCTTCATCGCCCTGTTTAAACCCTTGACCTTCCTTGGCCATGTCCAGATCCTAGACTCTTTCTTGTCCTGTCTACATTCCAGATCCGGGTTATAGACCTTTCCTGGTCATGTCCAGATCCTACATCCTTCCTCGCAGTGTCCAAACCCAAGACCTCTGCTGACCGTATCCAGACCCTTCCTCGTCCTGCGTAAATCCTAGATACTAAATATCTCCTGACCATGTCCAGGTCCTAGATCCTTCCTAGCCCTGTCTAAATCCTAGACCCAGATCCTAAATATCTCCTGACCACTTACAGACCCTTCCTCATCCTGCATAAATCCTAGATCCAGCTTCTAAATATCTCCTGACCACTTACAGATCCTTCCTCGTCCTGCCTAAATCCTAGATTCAGATCCTAAATATCTCCTGACCATGTCCAGGTCCTAGACCCTTCCTCGCCCTATCTAAACACAAGACCTTTCCTGACCATGTACATGCCTATACCCAAGACCTCTCCTGACCATGTCCAGACCCTTCCTCGTCCTGCCTGAATCCTAGATCCATAGCCTCAATATCTCCCGACCATGCCCAGGTCCTAGACCCAGATCCCAGATATCGCCTGACCATGTCCAGACCCTTCCCTGTCCTGCCTAAATCCTAGATCCAGCTCCTAAATATTTCCTAACCACGTACAGACCCTTCCACGTCCTGCTTAAATCCTAGATTCAGATCCTAAATATCTCCTGACCATGTCCAGGTCCTAGAGCCTTCCTAGCCCTGTCAAAATCCTAGATCCAGCTCCTAAATATCTCCTAACCAGGTACAGACCCTTCCTTGTCCTGCGTAAATCCTAGATTCAGATCCTAAGTATCTCCTGACCATGTCCAGGTCCTAGACCCTTCCTAGCCCTGTCTAAATACTAGACCCAGATCCTAGATCTCTCCTGACCATGTCCAGACCCTTCCTCGTCCTGCCTAAATCCTAGATCCATAGCTTCAATATCTCCTGACCATGCCCAGGTCCTAGACCCAGATCCTAGATCTCTCCTGACCATGTCCAGACCCTTCCTCGTCCTGCCTAAATCCTAGATCCATAGCTTCAATATCTCCCGACCATGCCCAGGTCCTAGACCTTTCCTCGCTCTGTCTAAAGGCTAGATTCAGACCCTCGCCTTCTCTTGGCCCAGACAGACCCTAGGCCCTTCCCTCTTGCCCCTAGACCTCTCCAGGATCTCCTGCCCCCCTCACGCTGGACCCTCCCCAGGCGAGTCGCGGGCGGACTGACCTGAGGTGAAGAGGACGATGGCCTTCAAGCAGCTGTATTCGGCGGAGTCCACGTGTAAGGCCTTGAGCTTCTCCACCTGCTCCTGGAAGATGCGTATGTGGTCCATGAAGGCCACCACCCGGTCGGCGGACATGGGCGAGGCGTGGAGGCCGGCGGCGGCCAGGAGCGGGGCGACGTGGAGGGGCATGGAGCACTGGGCGGCGTTGAGGACGAAGAGCTCGCTCCAGGTGAGCCGCAGCAGGGCCACCTGGTCGGTGATCTGCAGGTCGGGGAAGAAGGGGATATTCCGGGCCCACTCCACGGCGCTGAAGAGCATGCGGGCGGCCAGCTCGCAAATGTTCTCGATGCCCATGATGTTGTTGGGCTGCATGCACTGGCTGCCGAAGCGGGAGGTCGGGTAGGGCTCGGCCCGCAGGAGCAGCGAGATATATCCCGAGAGGTACGAGTGGCAGTTCAGCGGGTCCCCGTTGGTCAAGGCGAACTGCCCGTGGGTCGGCTGAGTGGGCGGCATCCTGCCCCGCTGCACGGCTGCAGTAAAGAAGGAAGAGACTGCAGCCATTAATACCGCCGTTGACGGGGCCCAGGCCTCCTCCTCCGGGGCTGCCTTAAGTTGGGGCGCTCCTGGGGGTCACCAGGGGGGCCAGCCACCAAAGGGCCAACCACCTCAACCACCCCATCTGGACCTCTTTGGGAAGCTGGACCAAGATGGACCTGAGTATCACTATGATGAAGAGTAAATGTATTCCATAATAATAATAATATAAAATATTGTTATAAAATATTATTATTGGACCTGAATATCACTATGATAAAGAGTAGATGCATTCCATAATAATAATAATAAATATTAGTATAAAATATTATTATAATATATTATTATTGGACCTGAATATCACTATGATAAAGAGTAGATGTATTCCATAATAATAATAATAAATATTATTATAAAATATTATTATAAAATATTATTATTGAACCTGAATATCACTATGATAAAGAGTAGATGTATTCCATAATAATAATAATAAATATTATTATAAAATATTATTATAAAATATTATTATTGGACCTGAATATCACTATGATAAAGAGTAGATGTATTCCATAATAATAATAAATATAAAATATTATTATAAAATATTATTATTGGACCTGAATATCACTATGATAAAGAGTAGATGTATTCCATAATAATAATAATAATAAATATTATTATAAAATATTATTATAATATATTATTGGACCTGAATATCACTATGATAAAGAGTAGATGTATTCCATAATAATAATATATAATAATAATATATTATTATTATTAATAATATACTATTATTATAATAAAATATTATTATAATATATTATTATTATTATTGGACCTGAATATCACTATGATAAAGAGTAAAGGTATTCCATAATAATAGGCTGTTAGGAATGGTGGGAGTTGGAGTCCAAAACACCCGGAGAGAGGGTCCAAGTTGGCCCATGTCTGGCCAAGGCAATCTGAGCAGAGTAAATGTATTCCATAATAATAATATATTATTATAATATATTATTATTAATAATAACAATATATTATTATAATAAAATATTATTATAATATATTATTATTGTTGTTATTATTGGACCTGAATATCACTATGATAAAGAGTAAATGTATTCCATAATAATAATATATTATAATATATTATTATTATTATTATGGAATACATTTACTCTGCTCAGATTGCCTAGGCCAGGCATGGGCCAACTTGGGCCCTCCCTCCGGGTGTTTTGGACTCCAACTCCCACCATTCCTAACAGCCTAGCGGCTGTTATATTATTATATTATTATATTATTATTATATTATTATATTATTATATATTATTATTATTATGGAATACATTTACTCTGCTCAGATTGCCTAGGCCAGGCATGGGCCAACTTGGGTCCTCCCTCCGGGTGTTTAGGACTCCAACTCCCACCATTCCTAACAGCTTAGCGGCTGTTATATTATTATATTATATTATATTATATTATTATTATTATATGTTATATATTATGGAATACATTTACTCTGCTCAGATTACCTAGGCCAGGCATGGGCCAACTTGGGCCCTCCCTCCGCTAGCGGCTGTTAGGAATGGTGGGAGTTGGAGTCCAAAACACCCGGAGGGAGGGCCCAAGTTGGCCCATGCCTGGCCTAGGAAGAATAGTCTCCAAACTTTGGTAACTTTTCCCTTCTCTTCCATTGACAAACCAGATGCAGATATTTATTTACTCCCGAGGAACAGGGACACAAACCGGAAGTTAGAATCAGCCTTGCTTGTGACCCACACATACAATAGAAACAAAACAGAGAGGCAAAACCCTGAGAAGATAAGGAAATATGGGAAGATCCCTGGAAGATCCCTGTCTTGGAAGATCCCTACTTTAGAGTAGATTCCACATGGGCTCAGATTTGTGCTCTTTAGTTTGGCCAAATATTATTAATAATAATTAATTATAATTAATTATTAATTATAATTAAGTATATTAATATTAAAATACTGAGCCCACGTGGAATCTAGAAGGAATCTGGGATCTTTCCTAAGGCGGATTTACTCTGCCTCGGATTGCCTACACAGCCTAGGTGTCTACATTTCTAATTGAGAGGGAATTTTGGAAACTTTTCCCTTTCTTTTCCACTGTCATGCAGCATTTACTCCCAAGGAGAGGGACACAAACAAGGAGTAGAATCGACCGCCTGCTTACTACCCACCCGCATACACACCATAAAAATAAAACAGAGGGGCAAAATCCTGACAAAATAGAGAATTGGGCGTCCTTCTAGGTTGGGTTGACAGTCTCTATCTTAGAAGGGATCTCCTCTTTCTCTAATTCGTCCAGATCTTAAGGTAGGTCCTTCTCCACACTCTCTGAATGCTCGACCTCCTTCCCGACCAGGTCCAGATCCGAGATCCATCCTGGTTCTGTCTAGATCCGAGAGATCTCCTGACCATGCCCAGATCCTATACCCTCTTCTAAACCCTACATGTTTCCTGGTAATATCCTGGACCCCTTTTCCAAACCCTAGATATCTCCTATTATTATTATTATTGCCCTGTTTTTCTCTCTCCGAAAAAGGAGGCTTAAAGCGGCATTTCAATGCAATGCAAGATCTACAATATACACAAGCATTAAAACAGAGCTCCCTGGCCATGTCCTCCTGCCTAGATCCAACTCCTAGAATATCTCCTGACCATGTCCAGATCGTAAATCCTTCATTTTCCTGTCTAAATCCTATCTTGGCCGGGTCCAGACCCCAGATCCTTCCAAGTCCCGGCTAAACCCTAGATCCAGATCCTAGACATCTCCAGATCCATATCCTCCTGCCTAGATGCAACTCCTAGAATATCTCCTGACCATGTCCAGATCGTAAATCCTTCATTTTCCTGTTTAAAGCCTACCTTGGCTGTGTCCAGACCCCAGACCCTTCCAAGTCCCGTCTAAACCCTAGATCCAGATCCTAGACATCTCCTGACCCATGTCCAGACCCATGTCCTCCTGCCTAGATCCAACTCCTAGATATCTCTTGACCATGTCCACATCCTAAATCCTTCATTGCCCTGTCTAAATCCTACCTTGGCCGTGTCCAGGCCCTCCCAAGTCCTGCTTAAACCCTAGATTCGGCTTCGACACCTCTCCTGACCACGTCTAGATCCTAAATCCTTCATTGCCCTGTCTAAATCCTACCTTGGCCGTGTCCAGGCCCTCCCAAGTCCTGCTTAAACCCTAGATTCGGCTTCGACACCTCTCCTGACCACGTCTAGATCCTAAATCCTTCATTGCCCTGTCTAAATCCTACCTTGGCCGTGTCCAGGCCCTCCCAAGTCCTGCTTAAACCCTAGATTCGGCTTCGAGACCTCTTCTGACCATGTCTAGATCTAAATCCTTCATTGCCTTGTCTAAAACCTAGACTTCCTTTGGCCATGTTCAGACCCCCTAGACCCACCCTTGTCCTGTCTAAATGCTAGACCTGACCATGTCCAGATCCTAGAGGATATTATTCCCTTCCCATGCCCAGTCCTAGGACCCTTCATTGCGGTTTGGGGGGGGGGGGGATGAAGCAAGGAAAGGGATGGAAGAGCGTAGACAAGAGCAAGAGAGCTTTCCAAACCCGAATTATTGCAGGAGCAAGGAGGCAATCTCTTAACTCTCTTCCCAAACTATATGAAGCATAGGGTTTTGGGGGGAAACTTTGGTGGTCAGGAGCAGAGCAATGGAGCCATCCTCTGCTTTGGCTAAACTAAGAAGCAGAAAAGCATCATCATCGTCGTCATTATATTATTATGATTATATTTTTGGAGAGGGTGGTCAGAAGCAGAGCAATAGAGCCATCCTCTTCTTTGGCTGAACTATGGAGCAGAAAAGCATCATCATTATATTATTATTATTAATATTATTATTAATATTATGATTATATTTTTGGAGAGGGTGGTCAGAAGCAGAGCAATAGAGCCATCCTCTTCTTTGGCTAAACTAAGGAGCAGAAAAGCAGTAGCATCATAATCATCGTCATTATATTATTAATAATAATAATAATAATATTAATATTATGATTATATTTTTGGAGAGGGTGGTCAGAAGCAGAGCAATAGAGCCATCCTCTTCTTTGGCTGAACTATGGAGCAGAAAAGCATCATCATTATATTATTATTATTAATATTATTATTAATATTATTATTAATAATAATATTTTTGGAGAGGGAAACAAGACATAAGCAGGAGCCTTTTCTGCTTCCCTTTCAGTGTCCTTCTCTCTCTCCCGAATCCCCCTTTCCGACCCGCTTTAAGACTAAGCCCAAAGGGCAAGGAGAGGCCAAGGCAGGCTCCCATCCCAATGCCCCCTTCCCTTCCCTTCCTTCCAACGCCTTAGTTTCCCCCATTGAAACAAAACTAAGAGGTAGGGTTTTGCTTTCAAGATCAATACGGCAAAGGGGGGGGGGGACCCCACTTCCCATTCCACGCATTCCACAGACTGAGAATCCCTTTCCCCCCGCAAGATATATAGGGACACAATCCACAGACACAGAGAAAGAATATATTATTTTCCCTTGTCTTGCCTGCCTGGATTTTCTAGGTCAGTGCGGGGGAAACGCTGGGCCATCTCTCCCCCTTCCTTCCTTCTTTCCTTCTTTCCTTCTTTCTTTCTTTCTTTCCTTCCTTCTCTGCCTGGCTTGTTTTGCTTTCGTGTTCCTTTTTTTCCCCTCCCTCCCCCTCCGGTTCGTAAACGGAGCGAGAGAAAGGGAAGGAAGGAAGGAAGGAAAGAGGGAAAGGAAGGGAAGAAAGAGCCCGAGGAGAGAAAGCCCAGCGCCAGGCAGGCTGCTCGGCTCGGCCTCTTCCCTGCCCAGCCAAGCTCCATCTTGGGAAATCCAGCTCCCCTTTCGCCTCTTCCCACCCAAACAAACCCACATCTATCTATCTATCTATCTATCTATCTATCTATCTATCTATCTATCTATCTATCTATCTAATCTTCCGATCCTCATTCTCTTTGCCTCCTGCCAGGAAATACTGTGCTCTATTATTGCTCCGGATGTAAACAATGCCTGGTTTTTGGCCTCTTCGGACACTCCTCTCTCTCTCTCTCTTTCCCTTCTTTCCCAAGAAAGGAAAGAAGGATAGTGAGAGATGGAGAGAAAGAAAGAAAGAAGGAGAGAGTTTGGGGAAAGGAAAGAGAATGGGATTGGGAAGGGAAGGCCTGGAGCGAGGGGTCGATACACATATTGATAATATTATAGATAGATATTATTTATATATATATATATATGATAAATCAAGGGGTAAAGGGACAAAAAGGAAGGAAGAAAGAAAGAAAGACAGCCCTTTTTTCTCGCCTCCTCTTTCCGCCTTTGGAAATATACATATTTGTGTATTTCTGAGCTGAAGAGAGGTGGAAATAAGGTGTGTGTGTGTATATATGTGTGTGTGTATATACATATACATACATATACACATACATATATACATACAAGAATATATATATATACACATACACATACACCTTCTTTACACATACACCTTCTTTTCGCCTCTCTTCAGCTCAGAAATACACAAATATATATATTTGTAATATATATGTATGTATACATATACATACATATATACACACACATATATACACATATATACATACAAGCTGAAGAGAGGCGAAAAGAAGGTGTGTGTATGTATGTATATATGTGTGTGTATATACATATACATACATATATACACACACATGCAAGAATATATATATACACACACACATACACACACACCTTCTTTTCGCCTCTCTTCAGCTCAGAAATATATATATATCACACATATATATGTATACATATATACACATATATACATACAAGCATATATATATATACACACACAAATATATGTATGTATGTATACATATACATACATATATACACATATATACATACAATAATATATATGTGCATACATATACATACATATATACACATATATACATACAAGAATATATATATATAGAGAGAGAGAGAGAGAGAGAGCGCCTACATACAATAATAGAATTACACACACACAGGCTATGTATATATATATGTGTGTGTGTGTGTGTGTGTGTGTGTCTATATATATAATTCTATTCTTGCTGCCCTTTGCTTCCCATCTGAGCCGGGGAAATGGAGCAATGTTTACAAGGCAGCGTTCTCCAAATACTTGGAAAGTAAAATATTAAATCACGACCCACTCAAGCTCCGAGCCTTCTTACCCCGGGTGAAGGGAGCTTGGATCGGTCAACAAGCTCCAGCCAAGCAATGCGAGGCAGATCCCAACACGCACAAGCCCAACACACACGCGCTCCAAGGGTTTGGGTTGCCTCTTTCCTCCCTTTTGTCCTGCTTAAGGACAAATGACCGGCCCTGGCCTCAAAATGGATCCTCTTCCATACCTACAAAACACTCCGAAGCAGAGTTTTTGCTGCCCTTTCCCCCCTCTCTTCCCACAGAAGCCAGAGAAGTAAATGGCCGGCTTCTTACAAGCAGCGACCAGAAAATACCTTCAAAATGCTATTTAATTGATTTTATTTTTAAAAAAGAGATTAAAAAAAGAACACAAGGTCCTCATGCTGAAGTTGCAAGCCGGAAAATAATATAAAATGAATATTATGTCCCTATGCTCAAGTTTGCACCCAGGAAACAATAATAATAATGAAATAATACTATTATAATGTCCTAATGCTCAAGTTTGCACCCAGACAATAAAATACAAAATAAGAATAAAGATCCCAGTACTCAAATATGCACTCAGGAAATAATAATAGTAATAATAACAGTTCCTAGCGCTCAAGTTTGCACCCGGAAAATAATATAATATAATAATAATTATTAATGTATAATATAATATAAGCTCCCAGTGCTCAAGTTTGCACCCAGAAAATATAATAATATAATATTATTATTATTAATGTATAATATAATATAAGGTCCCAGTGCTCAAGTTTGCACCCAGAAAATATAATAATGTAATATTATTATTATTAATGTATAATATAATATAAGGTCCCAGTGCTCAAGTTTGCACCCAGAAAATATAATAATATATTATTATTATTAATGTATAATATAATATAAGGTCCCAGTGCTCAAGTTTGCACCCGGAAAATATAATATAAGGTCCCAGTGCCCAAGTTTGCACCCAGGAAATAGAACCAAAATATAAGGTCCTATAGGCGCCCAAGTTTGCACCCAGAAAATATAATATAACAATATAATAAAATAATTCTTATTAATGTATAATATAAGATAAGGTCCCAGTGCTCTAGTTTGCACCCAGAACATATAATAATATAATATAATAATAATTATTATTATTAATGTATAATATAATATAAGGTCCCAGTGCCCAAGTTTGCACCCAGGAAATAGAACCAAAATATAAGGTCCTATAGGCGCTCAAGTTTGCACCCAGAAAATATATAATAATAATATAATATAATAATTTTTATTAATGTATAATATAAGATAAGGTTCCAGTGCTCAAGTTTGCACCCAGAAAATATAATATAATAATATAATATAATATTATAATAATTATTAATGTATAATATAAGGTCCTAGCGCTCAAGTCTGCACCCAGAAAATATAATATAGTAATATAATATAATAATGATTATTAATGTATAATATAAGGTCCCAGTGCTCAGGTTTGCACCTAGAAAATATAATATAATGATATAATATTATTATTAATGTATAATATAATTATAAGTTCCCAGTGCTCAAGTTTGCATCTAGAAAATATATGATATAATATAATGTAATAATAATATCATATCCTAGTGCTCAAGAGTGCACCCAGGAAATATAACAGAATATAATACAATACAAGGCCCCAGTGTTCAACTTTGCACCCATAAAATAAAATATAATATAATATAAGGAAAATGCCTCGGAGTTCAGATCAACAAGGCAAAGCCAGGAAATGTTGGGCATTTTCCACACACAAACAGACACACACACACACACACACACACACACACACACAAGGAGTGTTGCTGTTACATCTAAGAACTGGGAAGACATGACTCTGTCCCTGAGGCCTCCTTTAAAGCAAAACTAAAATTTTACAGAAGGTCCTAGTCTTCACGTTTGCGCCTAGAAGATGCCTTAAGCTTAAGGGGAGCTTGTTGGCCAACAAGCCCAAGCCAACATATTCTAAAACACACAGAGACACCCAGGCAGTGGCCCCCAAAGAGGGATCTGATGCACCTCCATTGATAAAAAAAATAAAATGAAATAAAATAAGTTGGTACTTAGAGAAGTGAATTAAAAAAAAATGACACAAACCTCTCATCCTCACGTTTGTACCTAAGGGAATGAATTAAAAATGATATAAGGTCCTAACCCTCAAGTTTGCACTGGAAAAGGGGCTTTGGGGGGATGGTTGGCTAAGAAGCCAAGAAGCCAGCAAAAGGGAAGCAGGGAGGCCCTCACTTTGAGAAAAAATACATTAAAAAATCCCCAAAGAGCCTGACCCTTGAGTTTGCAAAAGGGAAGGCGCTTTGGAGACCCTCACTTTGAAAAATACATTAAAATCCCCCCAAAACCCTGACCCTCAAGTTTGCAATGAGAAGGCGCTTTGGAGCTCCTGGGTGAAAAGACCCCCAATATATTTTTTTTATTAAAAATGCATTAACAATCCCCTAAAACTCTGACGCTTGGGTTTGTAATGGGAAGATACTTTGGAGCTTCTGGGTCAAAAGACCCCCACTCTAAGAAAAACATTTTAAAAAGACTCTTACTCTTAAAAAATACATTAAAAAGACCCTCACTTGAAAAAAAAATACATTTAAAATCTCCTACCAGCCTGAGCCTTGGGTTTGCAATGGGAAGGTGCTTTGAAGCTGGTGGGTCAAAAGACCCCCCCCCAAATTTAAAAATACATTAAAAAATCTCCTAAAACCCTGATTTTAAAAAAATTGGGAAAAAGCCCCTCACAAAAAAGACCTTTACTGACCCACTTTCAAAACTACATTAAAAAGACATTTAAAAGGTGCCCAAACCCTGAAAGCTTTTGCAATGGGAAAGATGCTTTGGAGTTTAACCCTCATTAAAAAAAATACACTAAAAAGCCCCCTCAAACTTTTAAAACTGGCCCACTTTTCAAAACACATTTAAGAGATCCTTACTTTTCGAAAATACATTTAAATATTCCTTGAAACCCTGACTCTTGGGTTTGCAATGGGAAGGTGCTTTGGAGGGTCAAAGACCCTCACTCTAAAATAATAATAATAATAAATTACAAACACCTCACTTGTAAGAGTACACTAAAATAAATAAATCCCCTAACACGGTTTTAGCCTTGCATTTTGCAATGGGGAAAAGGTGCTTTGGAGCTTATGGGTCAAAAAAGACCCTCACTCTAAAATAATAATAATAAATTACAAACACCTCACTTGTAAAAATCCCCTAACACGCTTTAGCCTTGCATTTTGCAATGGGGAAAAGGTGCTTTGGAGCTTGTGAGTGGAGAGACCCTCACTTTTGAGGGGACATAAAAAGACCCTCACTTTTGAGAAGACATTAAAAAGACCCTCGCTTTTCAGAGTACATTATTTTAAAAAAGTTCCCTGCCTGTCTGACCCTTGGGTTTGCACTGGGAAGGTGCTTTGGAGCTTGTGGGTGGAGAGACCCTCAATTTTGAGGAGACATTAAAAAGACCCTCACTTTTGAGAAGACGTTAAAAAGACCCTCACTTTTTGAGGAGACATTAAAAAGACCCTCACTTTTCAGAGTACATTAAAAAAGTCTCCTGCCTGTCTGACCCTTGGGTTTGCACTGGGAAGGTGCTTTGGAGCTTGTGGGTGGAGAGACCCTCACTTTTGAGGAGACATTAAAAAGACCCTCACTTTTGAGAAGACGTTAAAAAGACCCTCACTTTTGAAGACGTTAAAAAGACATTTTCATACATAAAAAAGTCTCCTGCCTGTCTGACCCTTGGGTTTGCACTGGGAAGGTGCTTTGGAGCTTGTGGGTGGAGAGACCCTCACTTTTGAGGAGACATTAAAAAGACCCTCACTTTTGAGGAGACAAAAAGACCCTCACTTTTGAGAAGACATTATATAAAAAAGTCTCCTGCCTGTCTGACCCTTGGGTTTGCACTGGGAAGGTGATTTGGAGCTTGTGGGTGGAGAGACCCTCAATTTTGAGGAGACATAAAAAAAACCCTCACTTTTCAGAGTACATTAAAAAAAGTCCCCTGCCTGTCTGACCCTTGGGTTTGCACTGGAAAGGTGCTTTGGAGCTTGTGGAAGAGAACTTTTGAGACATAAAAATACCCTCATTTTTCAGAGACATAAAAGACATTTTCAAAGTAAAAATGTCCCTGGCTGTCTGACCCTTGGGTTTGCACTGGGAAGGTGCTTTGGAGCTTGTGGGTGAAGAGACCCTCACTTTTGAGGAGACATTAAAAAGACCCTCAAAAGACCCTCACTTTTCAGAGTACATTATAAAAAAAGTCCCCTGCCTGTCTGACCCTTGGGTTTGCACTGGGAAGGTGCTTTGGAGCTTGTGGGTGAAGAGACCCTCACTTTTGAGGAGACATTAAAAAGACCCTCAAAAGACCCTCACTTTTGAGGAGACATTAAAAAGACCCTCAAAAGACCCTCACTTTTCTTGAGGAGACATTAAAAAGACCCTCAAAAGACCCTCACTTTTGAGGAGACATTAAAAAGACCCTCAAACGACCCTCACTTTTCAGAGTACATTATTAAAAAAAGTCCCCTGCCTATCTGACCCTTGGGTTTGCACTGGGAATGTGCTTTGGAGCTTGTGGGTGGAGACCCTGAAGACCCTCAAAAGACCCTCACTTTTGAGGAGACATTAAAAAGACCCTCAAAAGACCCTCACTTTTCAGAGTACATTATAAAAAAAAGTCCCCTGCCTATCTGACCCTTAGGTTTGCACTGGGAAGGTGCTTTGGAGCTTGCGGATGAAGAGACCCCACACTTTCCAAAAGACCCTAACTGGGAGGAAGACCTTGGCAGAGCCTTGGGAAGGAGCTTGTGGGTTGGAAGAGTTTCCTCCCTTTGGACAAATGGAACCCCCCAGAAGCTGAGCCTGGAGCTAAAGGAGGAGGATACTGCCGAGCAGCGTTCCCTGCCCACCCCCTTCTCTTCCTTTCCCCCTTCCTTTCCCCCTTTTCCTCCCTCCGCTAAGCCCCTGCGTGGGCCGAGAAGCAGTGGCAAGACAAATGAAATCCCAATACCTTCCCGCCTCATGCCAACCTTGAGGCATTTCTTGAGGCGGCAGTATTGGCACTGGTTGCGGTGGTGCTGGTCGATGGGGCAGTTCCGGTTGGCCCGGCACGTGTAGCTGAGGTTCCTCCGCACGGAGCGCTTGAAGAAGCTCTTGCAGCCCTCGCAGGTGAACTGCCCGTAGTGCTTCCCGCTGGACTTGTCCCCGCACACCACGCACTCGATGTGCTGCTGCTGCTGCTGCTGAGCCTTGTCGCCGCTCTGCCCGCCGTTGCCGCCGTTGCCGCCGCCGCCTCCGCCGGGGTTTCCCTGGCTGGGGGGTCTGGGCAGGGGCCCGCTGGCCTGTCCGGGGCCTGCGGGTGTGCGGCCGGCGCCCGAAGGCGGCCCGCGCCGCCGGGGGTCCCTGCTGCGAGGAGGCGGGCGGCGGGGCGGGGGCCCGGCGGGCACGTCGTCGGCGGGTCTCGCCAGGCGCCCACCACCATGGCCATCTCTAAGGGACCCCGGGGCCAAAGCGGCCGGCCCCCCGTCGTCGTGGTGGCTCCCCCCCAAGAAGGGAGCCCGCCTCCGCCGCCCGAGGAAGAGTCCGAGCACGGCGCTTGCAGCAGCTTGGCTCCGGCCCCGCCCACGCTACCCACGCTACCCACGCGCCGCGGCAGGCATAGGAGAGCGTCCACGCCGGAGCCGGACCGCCTTCTTCCTCCTCCTCCTCCTCCTCGCCCTCTGCCCCCAGCGCTCTCCTCCTCCTCCTCGTTCTCCTCCTTCTTCCCTTCTTCGAAAGTTCTCCTTGTGCCTCTCCTCCTCCTTCTCCCGCGATTGTCCCTTTCTCCCCTCCTTCTCAAAAAGTCCTCAAGGCGTGCATTCCCGTCCTGAAGTCAAGGAGTTCTCTCTCCGCGCTGAGAGTTTTCTTCCTTTTCCTCTTTATATTCTTCTCCTTCGCGCTCTTGTCTCTCGACAATGTCCCCCGAGAGATTCTCCCGGTTTTGTGTATTCAGTGCCGAAAATGTCCTCTCCCGAGACAACAGCAGCAGCAGAAGAGAAGCCTTGTCTCCTTCCTTTTTCTCTTTATATTCTTCTCCTTCGCCGCTCTTCTCTCTTTCCGTAGCCGCTACAATGTCCTCGAGACTCTGATTTGTGTATTTAGTGGCGAAAATGTCCTCTCCCGAAACAACAGCAGCAGAAGAGAAGCCTTGTCTCCCCTCCTTTCTCCTTCTTCTCCTTCTTCGGGCGAAATGAATGAATGTCCTTAAGTTTCGGGGGGGTCCTTCCTTCCTCTTAAGGGAGGGAGGGAGGGAGGGGGAGGGGGAAGAGGAGGAGGGGAGGCGCGTGGAGCCGGAAAGAGAAAGAAGGGAACGGGAGAAGAAGAAGAAGAGGAGAAGAGAAGGGAAGGAAGCAGAGAGAGGGGAGATTGTCTAGCAGCCGGAAAGGAATGGAAAGTTGAGGCGAAGGGAAAGGACACGCAGATTGAGAGAGAGAGAGAGAGCGAGGGTTGTTTCCCTCTCTCGTCTCCTCCTTCTCCCGCCGCCGCCGCCGCTGCTTCTCCTCCTTCTTCAAGGCTTTCCCCCTCCCTCTCTTCTCTTTCGCAGCCGCCGGAGGAGGAAGAGGAGAAGGAGGAGGTCCGGGGGACAGACCCAGGGCCGCCTGCAGCCGTCAGCCATTCAGGAAAGCCATGGGGAAAAAAGAGAAGAAGGAGAAAGAGAAGGAGGGCGGAGAGAGAGGAAGCCGAGAGAGGGAGCGCTCCGGAGAAAGGGAACGAGGCGGAAGAGGAGGAGGAAGCGGCTTCGGCTCGTTTCGGCGGCGTTGGGAGCCCGGAGTTGGGAGAAACATCCACCGGAAAGGAGCGAGAGAGAGAAGAGAGAAAGGAAGAAGGGAAAGAAAGAAAGAAAGGGATGAAGAGGAAAAAAGAAAGGACGGGGAAGGCAAAAGGAAAGGCTGGCCAGTCCACGCACAAAAGCCCACGCGCCCCCACGCGCTGCTTTCCCCCTTTCTCCTCTTCTTCTTCTTCTCTTCCTCCTTTTTGTTGTTGTTCTCCTCGGTCTATTTCTCTGTCTTGCCCTTCTCCTCCTCCCTGTGTTCCGATTCTCCTCCTGCTTGGGCTTCTTCTCCTTCTTTTCCCCCTTTTCCCCGCCTCTCTTTCCCTTTCTTCTTCCTTTCTTCTTTCTCCTCCTGCCGAGCTGCTTCTCCTCTTTTTTAGCCCAGCGGCTGCTTCTTCTTCCTCGGCGCGAAGGGGAGGAGAAGAGAGAGAGAGAGGGAAAGAGGGAGGAGAGAAGACCCGGCTGAACTCTTCCCCAGAAGGAAGGGAGGAGGGAAAGGAAGAAGAGGAGGAGGAACTAAGTCTCCCTCCTCACCCCCAAACCGAGAAGAGATCGTGCCTTCTTTCCCCTCCTTTCTTTCGCCCGCTTTCCCACTCCTTTCTTTTGGCTGCCGCGATCCCAAGACTTAGAAAGGAAGAATAGGATGAATTAAGTCATGCTCGCACCCCGAATTAGAGAAGGAAGAGAGCACCCACCCCCCTCTGGTTCCCTCTCCTCGGCGATTCCGAGACTTAAAAGAGCTTTAAGGCTGGAATGGGCAAAAGGGGGGAGAGAAGAAAGGAAGGAAGAAAGGAAGGAAAGGAGGGGGCGAGAGAGAGAGAGAGAAGATCCCAGTGATCAAATATGCAAAGGAGGAAAAAGGGGGGAGGGGGAGGAAGGCGAGGCGGAGGGGAGCCCGGCCGTGCAGCCGGAGGAAGAGGAAGAAGAGAAGGAGGAGGAGGCGAAGGAGGAGGAGGAGGAGGAGGAAGGACGGCGCTGCTTGTCTCCGCGCTCCTGCTCGCCCCGCGCTCTCTATATAGTGAACTTTGACACGACGGCTGCAACTTAGCACACGTTGCCATGGCGACCGCTCGCCTTATAAGGCAAGAGGCTGCCTTTGAGTGGTCCAAAGCGCCCGGACCGCCCCTCGGCCCTCATTGGGCAGCGGCGGGGACGCGGGGGGGGGGGGCAGCCCCGGGAGGACAGCCCCGCGCCGGTCCTAGCGCCCAGACGATTCCCTCTAGTCCTCACTCTCTTTTCCTTCTGTGTAACCCCCCCCCCACACACACACACACCCAACTCTTCTCTCCTTCTCTTCCGAGCTTTCCCATCTCTTCTTCTTCCTTCCCCTGAACAAGAACAGCAAGAAAGGGGGTATTGCTTTTCCTTCCTTCTTTCTTTCCTTCGTTCCTTCCTTTCTTTCCTTCTTTCCTTCCTTCCTTCCTTTCCTTCTTTCTTTCTTTCCTTCCTTCCTTCCTTTCCTTCTTTTCTTCTTTCCTTCCTTCCTTCTTTCCTTCCTTTCTTTCTTTCTTTCCTTCCTACCCCCCTTCCTTCTTGATTTCCTTTCCTTCTGCACTCCCCTCTTCTTCTCTCTTCTTCCTTCCCCTCTTTCCCTGAGCAAGAAAAGTAAGAAAGGGGGTATTGCTTTTCCTTCCTTCCTTCCTTCCTTCCTTCCTTCCTTCCTTCCTTCCTTCCTTCCTTCCTTCCTTCCTTCCTTCCTTCTTTCCTAGGTTCCTTCTTGATTTCCTTTCCTTCTGCACTCCCTTCTTCTTCTTCTCTCTTTCCCTTCCGAGCTTTCCCTTCTCATTCCCTTCCTCTTTCTCCAAGCAAGGAAAGTAAGAAAAAGGCTCGTCTTTCCTTCCATCCATCCATCCATCCTTCCTTCCTTCCTTCCTTCCTTCCTTCCTTCCTTCCTTCCTTCCTTCTTTTCCTCACCTACTCCTCTTTCTCTTACTTTCCTCCTTTCCCCCCTTCTTCCCTTCTTCTTTTTCCTCCCTTTCTCTGAGCAAGAAAAGTAAGAAAAGGGGCATAGTCTTTCCTTCCATCCATCCTTCCTTCCTTCCTTTCCTCCTTTTCCCCCTTCTTCTCCCCCCCTTTCTCTGAGCAAGAAAAGTAAGAAAAGGGGGCATTGCCTGCCCCCCTTCCTCCCTTCTTTACTTTCATTCTCCCCCACTAACTCTTCTTTCCTTTCCATTCCTCCTTTCCCCCTTCTTCCCTTCTTTCCCCCCTTTCTTAGCAAGAAAAGTAAGAAAAGAGTCACTGTCTTTCCCCCTTCCTTCCTTCCTTTCTCCCCCACTAACTCCTCTTTCTCTTCCATTCCTCCTTTCCCCTCTTCTTCCCTTCCCTCTTCTTTTCCACCTTTTTTTCTGAGCAAGGAAAGTAAGCAAAGGGGCATTGCTTTCCCCTTCTTTCCTTCCTTCCTTCCTTCCTTCCTTCCTTCCTTCCTTCCTTCCTTCCTTCCTTCCTCTTTCTCTTCCATTCCTCCTTTCCCCCTTCTTCCCTTCCCTCTTCTTTTCCACCTTTTTTCTGAGCAAGGAAAGTAAGCAAAAGGGCATTGCTCTTTCCCCTTCTTTCCTTTTTTCCTTCCTTCCTTCCTTCCTTCCTTCCTTCCTTCCTCCTTCCTCCTTCCTTCCTTCCTTCCTCTTCCACTTCCATTCCTCCTTTCCCCCTTTCCCCCCTGCTTCTTCAATCCAGCTTTGAAACTCAGAAGCAAGAAAAGTAAGAAGAGAAACCGTGTCTCCCCCCTCCTTTTATTCATTTCCATTCATTCCTTCTTTCCCTTCTCCTTTCTCCCCCGCTTTCTTCACCCTGCTTTAAGCAAGAGGGGAGGGGGGGGGGGCATTGTCTATGTATAGGTTATGAACCCAGGCTCAATTGATTACCGATGGCTCTTCTCTCCTGCTTTCCTTCAAACGGAGAGCTCTCCTTTTCCCCCTTACTTTTAATGGACTCTTTCCCCCACTCCCTTACAGTCATTTGAACTTAGCTTTAGGTTTGCATTTGGTGTTTGAAGCCTAAGGATGGGCTTGGAAGACCCCCCAAAATCCGAACCTTCTCCCCACTCCCTGACAGTCATGTAAACCCACTCTGAGATTCGCACTTGGTCATTTAGGCATAAGGATGGGCTTGGCAGACCTCTCCAAAATCTCTATTTGAAAGGATGCTAAGACCCAAAGGGGTCTCTATGTGGGAGAAGGGTCTCCCTGTGTAACCCCCCCCCCTCTCCCTCGAGATAGATGGACATTTGAAGGGAAAGGGGGCGAGGGAAGGCTCGTCTCATCTGAACAGAGCTGTCAGTCAGTCCCTGGCCTTTAGGAAAGGGACCACAGCTCAGTTTTTCTGATTTTGCCTCTACTCACAACAAGGAGACAAAGAGAGCTACAGAGAAGTGGACTCACTCTGGAACACTTAATAATAATAATAATAATAAATTATAATTTATAATAAATTTTATAATTTGTAATACTACTACTAATAATAGGTCTACAGAGAAGTGGACTCACTCTGGACACTTAATAATAATAATAATAAATTATAATTTATAATAAATTATAATTTATTAAAATATTATGATTAAGTGTCCAGGGTGAGTCCACATAATAATAATAATAATAATAGATCTACAGAGAAGTGGACTCACTCTGGACAGTTAATACTAATATTAGAATAAATTATAATAAATTATAATTTATTAAAATATTATTATTACGTGTCCAGAGTGAGTCCACTTCTCTGTAGATCTATTATTATTGGTATTATTATTATTATTAAAACCAAATATATCTTCAATTAACAAACTCATGACCCTGTGATCTGCTTTGGCTTTGGATCCAAGAGAAGTGGACTCACTCTGGACACACAATAATAATATAATAATAATAATATAGTATTATTAAAACCCAATCTATCTTCAATAACATACTCATGACCCTGTGATCTGCTTTGGCTTTGGATCCAAGAGAAGTGGATTCACTCTGGACACATAATAATAATATATAATAATATATATTTATGATTAAAACCCAATCTATCTTCAATAACAAACTCTTGGCCCTGTGATCTGCTTTGGCTTTGGATCCAAGAGAAGTGGACTCACTCTGGACACTTAATAATAATATTTCACAATATATAATTTATTATTATTATTAAAACACAATCTATCTTCAATAACATACTCATTACTCTGTGATCTGCTTTGGATCCAAGAGAAGTGGACTCAAATAATAATATTTTATTATTATATTATATTATATTGTTATTATTATTAAAACCCAATCTATCTTCAATAACAAACCCTTGACCCTGTGATCTGCTTTGGCTTTGTATCCAAGAGAAGTGGACTCACTCTAGACACTTAATAATAGTAATAATAATAATAATGTAACAATATATAATTTATTATTATTATTAAAACCCAATCTACCTTCAATAACAAACTCATGACCCTGTGATCTGCTTTGGCTTTGGATCCAAGAGAAGTGGACTCACTCTAGACACTTAATAATAGTAATAATAATAATGTAACAATATATAATTTATTATTATTATTAAAACCCAATCTATCTTCAACAACAAACTCATGACCCTGTGATCTGCTTTGGCTTTGGATCCAAGAGAAGTGGACTCACTCTGGACACATAATAATAGTAATAATAATAATATAACAATATATAATTTATTATTATTATTCAAACCCAATCTATCTTCAACAACAAACTCTTGACCCTGTGATCTGCTTTGGCTTTGGATCCAAGAGAAGTGGACTCACTCTGGACACATAATAATAGTAATAATAATATTATAATAATATATAATTTATTATTATTATTACTAAAACCCAATCTATCTTCAATAACAAACTCTTGACCCTGTGATCTGCTTTGGCTTTGGATCCAAGAGAAGTGGACTCACTCTGGACACATAATAATAGTAATAATAATATAATAATATATAATTTATTATTATTATTATTACTAAAACCCAATCTATCTTCAATAACAAACTCATGACGCTTGTGATCTGCTTTGGCTTTGGATCCAAGGGCATGGGGATGTATATTTTTTCCTAAACTTGGGTTCCTCCTCAGCTTGCAAACCCAGTCCTTTCTTTTCCCTTCCTAGATTGTGGGTCACCCTTTGGATTGGAGGCTGCTCGGTTGATGTGTTAGTTAGATAGATAGATAGATAGAGAGACAGACATCTCTCAGTGACGAGCAGGAGGGACACACATGAGAGAGGCGAGAGAGAGGCTCTGACCCCGGCGGGAGAGTCAAGCCTGGGCTTCATTGTTGGCCGGAGCCTGACATCCTTCCCTTTGGCTCCTCGAAATGGGGGGGAAGACAGCCAAGGGAGCCTCCCTCCCTCCTTTCTGTTGCCTCTGATCTCAAAGAGGGACACATCGGACCCAGATGCTTTCTTGGAGGGCAAGGCGACGATAGCAGGAGGAGAGGAATGCGTATTATATAGGGAGAAGGGGGGAATGGGATGATCCAGGCACTTTCGGAAAGGCGTTTCGGAAAGGATGGCTGTGTGTGTTCTTCTTTCCCCTCCTGGTCAAGATTTTCCCTTTTTGTGGGCAGTGAAACAAGGGGGAAAGGATGCCAGACAAAGGGAATAAAGTCTCCCCACTCCAAAAAAGCCCCACTTTTGCGCCTCTTCCTTTCCTCTCTGGGCCGAAACCTTGGTTAGGAAGAATTGCGATTCGGAAATAGGGAAATCCAAAAGGAAAGGCTTGGAATCACCAAAGAAGGGACCCCACCCCATAAAAGAGGTAGATGGAAATGTATACTAGGGAAAAGACATAGAGATGGGAATGTGAGTGGAAAGTTTGGAGGAGAAAGAAAAGGCGGATTTTCTCCGAAATCGCCCGAATTTCCATCCCAGTTGCGTAAAGAGATTCCTTCCCTGTATCTCTCTTTCTTTCCCTCCTTTCTTCCTTCCTTCCTTCCTTTCTTTCCCTCCCTCCCTCCTTCCTTCCTTCCTTCCTTTCTTTCCTTCCTTCCTACCTCTCTTTCTTTCTCTCTTCCTTCCTTCCTTTCTTTCCCTCCCTCCCTCCTTTCTTTCTTTCTTTCCTTTCTTTCTTTCCTTCCTTTCTTCCTTCCTTCCTTCCATTCATTCTTTCTTTATTTCTTTCCCTCCTCTCCTTCCTTCCTTCCTTCCTTCCTTCCTTCCTTCCTTCCTTCCTTCCTTTCCCTCCTTTCCTTCCTTCCTTTCTTTCCCTCCTTTCTTTCCTTCCTTCTTTCCTTCCTTCCTTCCTTTCTCTCTCTTTCTTTTCCTTCCTTCCTTCCTTCCTTTCCTTTCCTTTCTTTCTTTCTTTCTTTCTTTCTTTTCTTTCCCTCCTTTCTTTCTTCCTTCCTTCCTTTCTTTCCCTCCTTTCTTTCCCTCCTTTCTTTCTTTCTTTCCCTCCCTCCTTTCCTTCCTTCCTTCCTTCCTTCCTCTCTCTCTTTCTCTCTCTTCCTTCCTTCCTTTCCCTCCTTTCTTTCCCTCCTTTCCTTCCTTTCTCTCTCTCTTTCTCTCTCTTCCTTCCTTCCTTTCTTCCTTCCTTCCTTTCTTTCCCTCCCTCCTTTCTTCCTTTCTCTCTCTCTTTCTTCCTTTCTCTCCTTCCTTCCTTCCTTCCTTCCTTCCTTCCTTCCTTCCTTCCTTCCTTCCTTCCTTCCTTCCTCTCTCTCTCTCTCCTGTAAGAGAGAAAGAGATTCCTTCCCTGTATCTCTCTTTCCCTCCTCTTTCTTTCTTTCTTTCTTTCCCTCTCTTTCTTTCTTTCTTTCTCTCTCCTGTAAAAAGAAAGGGTCTGTTTTTCAGCTGGCAGGTGGCTGGCTGCGACCCGAGGCAAAAAAGAAGAAGAAGAAAAACTAAGGGAGGGGATGTGTCACCTGAGCTGCTCTCCCTGTCCAGACAGACACCTCCCTTCGCATGAGGGTTGTGTCCATTTGCGCCTGGTCAGTTTCAAAGCGACGGGAAGGAATGTCCTTATTGATCCCAGGCAGAAACGGCCCAAGGAAACAAGAGCCCGCGATAGATAGATAGATAGATAGATAGATACAGGGAGAAGGGTCTTTTGAGTTTTCCCACCCAATAATAATAATATCCTCCTCATTCGGAGAGAAATAAACTGACTTAGAAGCATTTTCTTCCTTTCCAGAGAGGAACCAGAACCGTCCCTTTGGATTTTCCTTTGAGGCTCCAATCCTTGGGCAGGACGTCTTCTAGGCTAACCCGCTCAAAGAGGAGAAATGAGACTCAAGGAGACAAAAATAATAATAAGCTCAGTAACCTGCAGATTATCTATCTATCTATCTGTCCATCTATCCATCTATCCATCTATTTATCTATTTATCCTTCTATCCATCCACCTATCTATTTATCTATCTATCCTTCTATCCATCCACCTATCTATCTGTCCATCCATCCATCTATTTATCTATCTATCCATCCATCCATCTATCTATTTATCTATCCTTCTATCAATCCATCAATCCATCTAACTATTTATCTATCTATCCTTTTATCCTTCTATCCATCCACCTATCTATCTGTCCATCCATCCATCCATTTATTTATTTATCTGTCCTTCTATCCATCCATCCATCTATCTATCCTTCTATCCATCCATCCATCCATCCATCTATCTATCCTTCCATCCATCCAGCCATCCATTCATCTATCTATCATCATCTATCTATCTATCTATCTATCTATCTATCTATCTATCTATCTATCTATCTATCCTTCTATCCATCCATCCATTTATCTATCTATCCTTCTATCCATCCATTCACCCGTCTATCTATCTATCTATCTATCTATCTATCTATCTATCCACCCATCCATCTATTTATCTATCTATCCTTTTATCCTTCTATCCATCCACCTATCTATATGTCCATCCATCCATTTATCAATCTATCCTTCTATCCATCTATTTATCTATCTATCCTTCTATCCATCCATCCATCTATTTATCTATCCTTCCATCCACCCACCACCCATCCACCCACCCATCCACCCATCCACCCATCCACCCATCCATCCATCCATCCATCCATCTATCTATCCTTCTATCTGGAAATTCTCTTTCTCTCATTTCCTCCTGTTTAATTAAGAGGCCACCCTGCTTCTTCTCCCTTTCCAGCCCGAATAGAAATGATCCACAAGCACTCCATTCAGAAAGCCTTCGAGCTTGGGCACGAAGAGTTTGTTCCCCCCTGAACGGTCCAATAATAATAATAAAATAATAAAAAGGCGAAGGAAAAAAACCCAACAAGAGCGACCCAGTCCCTGAAGGAGAGCGTCCAGACACGCCAAAAGGTTTAGGTATTAATGGATATTATTTGTCCATTTTCATAACACGGGCAAATGATGATTTAATCACACGACCTTGGGGAGGGAGAAATCACAAACAGCGACGGCTTGGGTGGTGGTAGTGGGGGGGGGGGGGTGTTATTTTGGCGGCTGGAGTGAGTGTCTCTATTTAGGAACAAGCCGAGAGAGACGTACACTGTGTTGTGGAAGGCTTTCGTGGCCGGAATAACTGGGTTGCTGTGAGTTTTCCGGCCTGTCTAGTCAGGTCCCAGAAGCATTCTCCCCGAAAGTTTCGCCCACATCTATGGCAGGCATCTCAACCTCTGGGGATGCCGGCTAAAGATGTGGGCGAAACGTCATGAGAGAATGCTTCTGGGACATGGCCAGGCAGCCCAGAATACTCACAGCAACCCAGAGAGACCTACAGCTATAACCCAAGTGTATATATATATATATATATATATAGAGAGAGAGAGAGAGAGAGAGAGAGAGAGAGAAAAGAGAAAGAGAGAGGAGAGGGAGAGAGAAGAGAGGGAAAGAGAGAGAGAGAAGAAAGAGGGGGAAAGAGAGAGAAGAGAGCGAAAGAGAGAGGAGAGGGAGAAATAGAAAGAGAGAGAGAAAGAGAAAAAGAAAGAGAGGGAAAGAGAGAGAAGAAAGAAAAAGAGAGGAGAGGGAGAAAGAGAGAGGGAAAGAGAGAGAGAGGAGAGGGAGAAAGAGAGAAAGAGAAGAGAGCGAAAGAGAGAAAGAGAGAGGAGAGGGAGAAAGAGAGAAGAGAGGGAAAGAGAAAGAAGAGGGAGAAAGAGAGAGAGAGAAAGAGAGAGCAAGAGAGAAGAAAGAAGAAGAAAGAAAGAAAAGAGAAAGAGAGAGAGAGGGAGAAAGAGAGAAAGAGAGAAGAGAGAGAGAGAGAGAGAGAGAGAAGAGAGAGAAAGAGAGAAAGAGAAAGAGAAAGAGAGAAAGAGAGAGAGGGAAAGAGAGAGAGAGAGAGAGAGAGAAAGAGAGAAAGAGAGAGAGAGAGAAAGAGAGAGGAGAGGGAGAAAGAGAGAAAGAGAAGAGAGCGAAAGAGAGAAAGAGAGAGGAGAGGGAGAAAGAGAGAGATAAGAGAGCGAGAGAAAGAGAGAGGAGAGGGAGAAAGAGAGAAAGAGAAGAGAGCGAAAGAGAGAAAGAGAGAGGAGAGGGAGAATGAGAGAGAGAGAGAGAGAAGAGAGGGAAAGAGAGAGAGAGAAAGAGAGAGCAAGAGAGAAGAAAGAAAAAAGAAAGAGACGGGAAAGGGAAAGAGAGAGAGAAGAAAGAAAGAGAGAGAGAAAGGGAAGAGAAGAAAGAGAGAAAGAGAGAACGGATTTATCTGCCGGATTTTATCCAATTGGCTTAAATAAATAAATAATACTAATAATAATAATAAAAGACCTGGGCTTGCCATTCTTTCGCTCCGTTTTGGAAATTTCTGGGAGGACAATGAAGAATATTCGCCCCCCGATAATACCACCAGCCCACTTTCCCATTTTCCAAGCAGGTGGAGAATTATTATCCAGAATATTTCAGTATATCACAGCCCGGAAAACTCAGTATATTTCAATAATAATAATAAAATAATAATAAAATAATAATAATTTAATGCTAAGAAAGTATTGCATCACCTACCTACCTATCTAATATATGTATCTAATCTACCTACCTAGACCTATCTGAAGTTGAAACACACACACACATGTATATCTGTTTCAACCCTGGGACTTTCAAAGCCTGGGACTCCTGCCTAGCTTTGGCCGGACAGTGTACCAATGGGAATCCTGGGTGGACCCTCCTTTTGCCTTTGGTGTGGTGAGTTCTCTTGCTGCCGGCTCCCTTTCTTCCAACCCCCCCCCCCCCCAACAGCCCTGAATGGGAGAAAGTCGCCCTCCTTGTGCGACTCTGAACTTTGGAGTCAATGTAATTTTTAACCACTGGCTTGTGGTACTTTGAGAATCACCAGGGGCTGTCAGAGTAGGACCCTCTGAAAAATTTACAGGGCTAAATTAGAACATATGCTGGGAGAGAGAGAGAGAGAGAGAAGGAGAAGGAGAAGGGAGGAGGGGGTGTTGTTGGAGGACAAAACTGCAGGGGGAAAAGAGGGGGGAGGAAAGAGAGAGAGAGAGAATGAAAGAGAGAAGCTGGAGATAGACAGAAATCGGCAGTCCGCGCCTGCCCCCTAGCGGCAGCCTCGACCAGGCCAAAGGAAAAAGGACCTTCATTCCTAACTTTCCAAAGAGCAAGCTGCTCTTAAAGGGGAAGGAGCCCGAGGCGTGGGTTGGCATAGGTATAATCTATATATATTACATATGTGTGTATGTGTATGTGTGTATATATAGGGGGTTTGTTGTATAAGGGTTAGGAGGCGATCTCCCCCCTCCTGTAGGTTAGAATACAGGTATTAATTCGGGTTAATTCTCGATCCGAGTGCCACTTCCACCCGAGCTTTCGGACTTGACCAAACGGGCAATACAGATATAAGAGAAATAGGATTAGAAAGGTGGGGGTTGCTTTAGAGGGTCTTTTGGACCACCCCTCCCTCCTCTTTCCCTAGTTTTTTCCCCCTTCCCTCCTTTTCTTTCCCCCTTTTCCCCTTCCCTTCTTCCACTTTTGGCAAAGTGGCTCGCTCCCACGCGCGACACGAGTCTCGGCAACAAACAAACAAACAACCAACAATCAACAACAACAACAACAACAGCGACCGCAAACAGGAGCAATGGTGAGTCAAACCCGACTTTACAAATATATCTCTATCTATCTATCTATCTATCTATCTATCTATCTCTATCTATCTATCTATCTATCTATCTATCTATCTATTAATATAATATAATATAATATAATATAATATAATATAATATAATATAATATAATATAATATAATATAATATACCCCTCCTTGCACTTTTGGAATTATTATTATTATTATTATTCCTCACCATTGAGGAATAATAATATTTATATTATTATATATTATTATTATATATAATTATATTATATTATTAAATATAATATAATATACCCCTCCTTGCACTTTTTTGAATTATTATTATTATTATTCCTCACCATTGAGGAATAATAATATTTATATTATATATTATTTTATATAATAATATTATATTATTTAATATAATATAATATAATATACCCCCTCCTTGCACTTTTGGAATTATTATTATTATTATTATTATTCCTCACCATTGAGGAATAATATTATATTATATTATATTATAATATAATATAATATAATATAATTTAATTTAATTTAATTTAATTTAATTTAATTTAATTTAATTTAATTTAATATATTTAATATATTTAATATATTTAATAATATTATATATAATAATATAAAATAATAATCATTCCAAAAGTGCAAGGAGGGGGTGTGGGAGGGGAATAAAATAAATCAGGTTACTTTTTTGTGTGTGTACAATGTCTTTGGGTGACAACCACGTGTCTTCTGCTTCATATTCCTCATCACCAACAGTCCCATCAGCATCCCCACCACCACCATCAATGATCATCACTTCCCATGTAAAGAGGTCCATCATCCCCACTTTTCCCCAAACGTTCACACTCCTCTTCCCCCCTCTTTTAAGCCTTCCCTTTCTTGTCTCCATCAAGAGAATTGGCATACTCTTTCCCCCCACTGTTTTAAACCTTCCCTTTTTCTTTCTCCATCAAGGAGACCTTGAGATGGTTTGCTTTCACGGCCGGGATCAACTGCTTTGGGGTGAGTTTTCCCGGGCTGTCTGGAAGCATTCTCTCCTGACGTTTCTCCCACATCTATGGCCAGGCATCCTCAGAGGTTGTGAGGCCATAGATGCAGGCGAAACATCAGGAGAGAATGCTTCCGAAACATGGCCAGAGAGACAGCCCGGACAAACTCACCACCAAACCAGACCTTGAGATCTTGATGCGAAGTCGGGATTTCTATCGGATTGGGAAGAGTTTATAGTTTTGTCAATGGATGGGGGGTTGCTATCACAGATGGGATCTCCCATAAGACACCCCCCACATGCAGTTTTATCAGCGGCATCCGGATTGGGAAACCGAATTCGGTTCGGATCCTCAAAACGGAGCAAAGTTTCCACCGGATTCCGTTCAGTGGAAAGAAACTCCCGTGTTTGAGGATATATATATATTTATTATTATTAATTATTATTAATTATTATTAGCCTCTTTTGGGGGGTAATTCGGAATGATTCCTTTTCCAGCTTTCATAACCAACCAACCAACCAGAAACTTCTGTGTTTGAGGATATATATATATATATATATATATATATATATAATTATTAATTATTAATTATTATTAATTATTATTATTATTAGCCTCTTTTGGGGGGTAATTCGGAAAGATTCCTTTTCCAGATTTCATAACCAACCAACCAACCAACCAGAAACTTCTGTGTTTGAGGATATATATATAATTATTATTATTTATTATTATTAATTATTATTATTAGCCTCTTTTGGGGGGTAATTTGGGACGATTCCTTTTCCAGCTTTCATAACCAACCAACCAACCAACAAGAAACTTCTGTTTTTGAATATATATATATAAATAATATATATATTTTTAATTATTATTATTAATTATTATTATTAGCCTCTTTTGGGGGGTAATTCGGGATGATTCCTTTTCCAGTTTTCATAACCAACCAACCAACCAGAAACTTCTGTGTTTGAGGATATATATATATATATATAAATCAATAATAATATATATTTATTATTAATTATTATTATTAATTATTATTATTAGCCTCTTTTGGGGGGTAATTCGGAATGATTCCTTTTCCAGCTTTCATAACCAACCAACCAACCAACCAGAAACTTCTGTGTTTGAGGATATATATATATATCCTCAATAATAATAATATATATTTTTAATTATTATTATTAATTATTATTATTAGCCTCTTTTGGGGGGTAATTCGGGACGATTCCTTTTCCAGCTTTCATAACCAACCAACCAACCATTACCCCAAAAAACAATACAGAAAAGAGAGAAAGACCCGCAACAACCCACCAACCAGCCCACCCACCCAAAACCCCAAACCCCATGTCGCAAAGGAAAGAAAAGGGACTTTTTTTTGAGAAAGGAACATAAAAACGAGCAATTGAGACCTACCCAGAGCATATTTGCCTTGCTCAAGATCCCAAAGGGCTTGCATCTTCTTCTTTGAGAGTAGGAGAAAAAAAAACAACAAAACAAAACAAAAATAAATAAACAAAGAAAGGAGCGTTTGTCAACAAGGATGTCGGGAACAGGAGATGACGGGCCACAGGAATGGGGGGTTTGTTTGCCCCCCACCCTCACCCCCTTGGAAGGAATGGGAAGGGATCTTCTTGGGTGTTTACCTAAGCGATTGTGCAAACTGATATATATTTTTGAGAGAGAGAGAGAGGGAGAGAGAGAAAAGAAAGCGTGGGGGACGGGTTGAGAGAGGGATGGAGGGGGGGAAGAAAAGAAAGAGAGAGAGAGAAAAAAAAGGATCAGATCTTCCCGGAGCTGTAAAGAAATGTGTTTGGGCCCCCTCTGTGTATTATTAGCCTTGCGGAAAGGGGGGAGGAGGCAGAGAGAGAGAGAGAGAGAGAGAGAGAGAGAGAGAGAGAGAGAGAGAGAGAGAGAGAGAGAGAGAAGGAATGATAGTATTAGTAGCAATGGATGGATAAGATGGGAAAATATAGTATCTCTAGAAGGTGCAGAGAGTGTTGGGTTTAAACACTGAGGGTCCCAAGGGGAAGGGGGTGCTTTCTGCAAAGCAAGCAAGGAAGGAAGAAGAGCCTCTCCTTTAGGAAAAAGCCCCCACCCCAAATCAGTGGGAAGGAAGGAAGGAAGGGGAAATTCTCTCTCTCTCTCTCTCTCTCTCTCTCTCTCTCTCTCTCTCTCTCTCTCTCTCTCTCTCCTTAGAAGGAAGACAGGAGCCTTACGCCTTGGTTGGGACTGGGGAGGAAGAAAAGAAAGAAAGAAGGAAAGGAAAGGAAGGAAAGAGGAGAACTTTGGGAAGAAGCACCCCTCCCCCCACCCCATGGACGTCCCCCTCCCACCCTCCTTCTAGGTTGGAAAGAGGGAGAGAATGAGAGCAGGAGAGAGACAGAGAAAAAGGAGGGAAAGAGGGAAAGGAAAAGCAGGGAGAGAAGGGAGGAGGGTGCAAAAGAGAGAAAGAAGGAGAGGAAAAGGAAGAGAGAAGGGAGAAAGAAGGAAAGGATAAAAAGGAGAGTAGGGGCAAAGGAAGAAAAGGAGACGGAGAGAAAAGGGGGAGAGAAGTAGAAGGAGGAAGAGAGGAACAAGGGAAAGGAAAAGCAGGGGGAAAGGGAGAGAAGGGTCAAGAGGGTGCAAAAGAGAGAAAGGAGAGGAAAAGGAAGAGAGAAGGGGAGAAGGGAGAAAAAGAGAGAAGGGGAGAAAGAAGGAAAGGAAATAAGGAGAGTAGGGGCAAAGGAGAGGGAGAGGGAGAGGAAAGGGGGAGAGAAGTAGAAGGTAGAAAGAGAGAAACAAGGGAAAGTGATGCAAGGAGAGAAAGAGAGAAAAGGAGGAAAAATAGAAGGAAAATGAGATAAAAGGGGAGAAAGAAGGAGAGAGAAAAAGGAGAGAAGGGGCAAAGGAAGAAAAGGAGAGGGAGAGAAAGGGGAGAGAAGTAGAAGGAGGAAGAGAGGAACAAGGGAAAGTGATAGAAGGAGAGAAAGAGAGAGAGAAGGAGGAAGAGATGAACAAGGGAAAGTGATAGGAGAGAAAGAGAGAGAGAGAGAAGGAGGAAGAGATGAACAAGGGAAAGTGATAGAAGGAGAGAAAGAGAGAGAGAAGGAGGAAGAGACGAACAAGGGAAAGTGATAGGAGAGAAAGAGAAAGAGGAGGAGAATGATGAACAAGGGAAAAGCGATAAGGAGGGAAAGAGAAAGAAG
The DNA here is from genome assembly GCA_030556195.1 of Anolis apletophallus. NCBI lineage: Eukaryota > Metazoa > Chordata > Lepidosauria > Squamata > Anolidae > Anolis > Anolis apletophallus. The sequence continues at coordinate 3,844,483 of JARBWK010000015.1, forward strand.
GAGGAAGAGAGGGAAAGTGATAGGGAGAAAACAAGGAGGAGGAAAAGAGGAAAAATGAGAGAGAAAAAAGAATGGAAAAAAGATAAGAGGGGGAGAAAACGAAGGAAGAAGAGAGAAAGAATGGAAAAAGATAAAAGAGGAAAAGGAAAAAAAGAGGGAGGAAAAAGAGGGAGAGAGAAAAAGGAAGAAGAAAAGGAGGAGAGAAGAGGTAAAGGAAGAAAAGGAGAGGAAGAGGGAGAGAAAGGGGGAGAGAAGTAGAAGGAGGAAGCGTGGAGCAAGGGAATGAGATAGAGCGACAGAAGGAGAGAAGCACAAGGTGAAAGAGGGAGAGGAAAGGGAGAAGAGAAGGAGAGGAAGAAAGAACACAACCGCTTTTACCTTAAAGCATAGAATATCTATCTCTATCTGTGTCTAAAGTGGAAGGAGAACAAGAAAAGCAAGCTGGGGAGAAATCCTTCCTTCCTTCCTTCCTTCCTTCCTTCCTTCCTTCCTTCCTTCCTTCCTTCCTTCCTTCCTTCCTTCCTTCCTTCCTTCCTTCCTTCCTTCCTTCCTTCCTTCCTTCCTTCCTTCCTTCCTTCCTTCCTTCCTTCCTTCCTTCCTTCCTTCTTTGCCTTCTTCTTTGCGAAGGTGAATCTTCTCCCAGTTTTGGGGGCTCCGCTCCCCGTTAATGCGAATTGATTTCCCTTTCCAATAAGGGGGACATAAATAAATACCCCCGCATTAGTCTTGAAAGGGGGGGGGGAGTGACGGCACCCCCACCCCATCTTTAAAGGTCTAGTGGAATAATTTGGGGGTCCGTTTAGGTGGTTTTAGGGGTCCGTTTAGGAGTCCCTCAGATGGGCGACAGAGACACATACCTTGGTGGGGAAGGGAAGGAAAAAGGGATGAGAAGGAGGAAAGGGAGACCCAGGTATTGATCCCCACGCTCTTCAGATCATAGCCTTGCCCAGGACCCCCTCCCTTCACCTTCTCAACGCCAGTCTTACACCTCTGTGCTGGCCTCTCCTTGCACTACAAAACCAAAAGCAGAGAGGTTACTAGTCCTCAAGGTGTATAGTTCTATATAACATAATATATAATTGTTCTAACTTGCTTATGCATATGTGTATACACACACTCACACACATATATACACACACACACCTGCCCTGAGCTCTTGTTTCCTATAGGCAACTAAAAGAGGAAAAGTTACTAGTCCTCAAGGTGTATAATGTTTTCTATAATATAATATATAATTGTTTTAAATTGCTCATATATATATATATATATTTAAAACAATTATATATTGTTATATATTATATTATATATAATATTATATATATATATATATATATATGTATATATACACACGTGCCTGAGCTCTTATTTCCTATACAACAAAAGAGAAAAGGTTACTAGTCCTCAAGGTGTATAATGTTTTCTGTAATATAATATATAATTGTTTTAAATTGCTCATATATATGTATGTATATATATATGCCATGCCTGATATATTTCCTATAGACAACTAAAAGAAAAAGGTTACTAGTCCTCAAGGTGTATATGTTTTCTATTTTACACTTGTTATATATATATATATAATATAATATATATTGTTTTACAATTGTGAGTTTTTTTATTCATAGGCAACCAAAGAGGAAGGTTACTAGTCCTCAAGGTGTATAAAATTTTCTATAATATATATATAATTGTGTGTGTGTGTATATATACACCCACATGTACACACATACACACCTCAAGGTGTATTATTTTTTCCCTGCCCTGAGCTCTTATTTCCTATAGACAACTAAAAGAGAAAAGGTTACTAGTCCTCAAGGTGTATAATGTTTTCTGTAATATAATATATAATTGTTTTAAATTGCTCATATATATGATATCCTCAATGTATTATTTTTCTATAATATATATATATATATATACACACACACCTATATTTCCTATAGGAAACAAAAGATTTAAAAGGTGTATAATTTTTTCTATAATATAATATATAATTGTTATGTATGTATGTATATATATAGCTATTTCCTATAGGAAACTAAAATATGAGAACTTACTAGTTCTCAAGGTGTATAATTTCTATAATATATAATTGTTCTAAATGGCATACAGAAACACACACACACAACTGCCCTGAGCTCTTATTTCCTATAGGAAACCAAAAGACGAAATATTACTAGTCCTCAAGGTGTATAATATTTTCTATAATATAATATATAATTGTTTTAAATTGTGTGTGTGTATACACACACACACACATCTGCCCTGAGCCCTTACTTCCTATAGGAAACTACAAGAGGAAATGCTATTACTCTTGAATTGTTCTAAATTGTGTATATACACACACACACACACACACACACAACTCTTATTTCCTATACTTAACTAAAAGAGGAGAGGTTACTAGTCCTCAATGTGTATTCATTAATTTTTAACATATATCAACATGACTTCCTTCTTTGACATCTTAATTGTTCTAAATGGCACACACATACATTACTTGTCCTGAGCTCTTTTTTTCCTATAGGAAACCCAACGAGGAGAGGTTACTACTAGTCCTCAAGAGGTATAGTAAAAGTTATTGATCTGTGACTGCAATTTCTTTCACAATGAACTAGCCCCTCGTTTAAATGGAAATAGTTCGAAGGATTTCACAGCCAATGACTGACCTGCCCTGAGCCCTTATTTCCAATAGGAAACCAAAAAGAGGAGAGGTTACTAGTCCTCAAGGTGTATTGATTAATTCTTTCTATACATTTTTGGTCTTCCCAACTAGGTTTGGTCTCATTTGGGCCTGCCCTGAGCCCTAGTTTCCTATAAGAAGACCCAAAGAGGGGAGGTTGCTAGTCCTCAAGGGGTTCAAAGCAGCCACCACAAAACACACCCCTTTAGATTAGAACCCTATGTAACTCCAGATTAAACAATGACACTTTGGTTTTTCATTGGGAGGAAGAGTTGGGAAGTTGGGAAGGCTGGAAGAAGGAAAGAAAAAGAGGGGCAGCGGATGTTCTCCAAATAGTTCCAGTTTGCTGCCATTATTCTTCCCCCTTTTTTTGGAGTTTCCCCCAAAGTTTGTGGAGTTAGATGACCCTGAGGTGGGGGTCAAAGGTGAGGTTGCCTAACCCTAATCCACCCACAAAAGTAACTTCTCCAAAGAGAAAAGGGGGAATGTTGGAGAGGACTCTTCCAAAGCTTGAGCCTGAATGTGTGTGTATGTATGTGTGTGTTTGAATATAATATAATATCTTATCATATCTTATGTGTGTGTGTACATTATATAATATAATTAATATATTATATTATGTGTGTACATATATATTATATTATATTACATTATATTATGTGTGGGTACATATATATTATATCATATCATATCATATCATATCATATCATATCATATCATATTATATTATATTATATTATATTATATTATATTATATTATATAATATAATATAATATAATATAATATAATATAATAATATAATATAATATAATATAATATAATATAATATAATATAATATAATATTATATTATATTATATTATATTATATTATGTGTGTACATATATATTATATTTTATTACATTACATTACATTATATTATGTGTGTGTGTACATATTTATAATATTATATTACATTACATTATATTATATTATGTTTGTGTACATATATATTATATTATGTGTGTGTACATATTTATTATATTATATTATGTGTGTACATATATATTATATTATATTACATTACATTATATTATATTATATTGTGTGTACATATATATTATATTACATTATATTATATTATGTGTGTGTACATATATATTACATTACATTACATTATATTATGTGTGTGTACATATATATTATATTATATTACATTATATTATATTATGTTCGTGTACATATATATAATATATATGTGTGTACATATTTAATATATTATATTATATTATAATGTACACACATATTATATTATATTATATTATGATGATGTGTACATATATATTATATTATATTGTGTGTGTACATATTTTTTATATTATATTATATTATATTATGTTATGTTATGTTATGTTATATTATATTACATTACATTACATTACATTATATTAATAATGTACACACATATATATATTATATAATAATAATATATTTATTATATTATATTATGTGTGTACATATATATTATATTATATTACATTATATTATATTATGTGTGTACATATATAATATATCATATTATATATGTACACACACAATATAATATAATATAATAATAATGTAATATAATAATAATATACACATATAATATAATATAATAATAATATAATATATATATTATATTATATTATATTATATTATATTATTATATTATATTTTTTTATTATTATATATTTTATTATGTTATGTTATGTTATATTATTATATTATATTATATTATATTATATTATATTATATTATATTATATTATATTATATTATATTATATTATATTATATTATATTATATATTCCCCAGTAACGAACTGCAGTAACGTGGGAGTAACGCTCCCAAGGATTGAGGAGGGAGTCCAGGATTTCTCCTCCTCCTCCTCCTTCTCTTGTTTTCCCTGTGGTGCCTTTGAATGGTGTGAAAGGGACGGAGAAGGCAATCGTTTTTCTCCTCCTCCTCCTTCTCTTCTCCCTTCTGTCTTTCTCGGATCATTGCCTTTCAATGGCTTTGGAGCTGCTTTCCTGCAGACAAACTTGTGCGACATTTATTTTTATTTTTGTGGGTTTGCGTGGAAAAACGCGGGAGATTTTTCCACGCACCCCTTCTTTCCCCCCCTCCTCTCTTCCCTTCTTTCTTAGGAAGCCCTTTAATTACATTGTCGGAGGTATTAGGAGGGAGCATCGCTCAAAAGCCCAATCCACTTTGCGTGTCCAAAGACCCGGTTCTTTGCCAGCTGAACTCGACTAAACTTCCGAAGCGTAAGAATGCCT